>JADGMU010000799.1:0-116361 GCA_016920895.1 Vaccinium myrtillus
AAATCTACCAATAAATACGTAAAAATAGACAAAAACATACGTAATGGGGCGTACGGTATGCTCCTTTTCGGGGTACAGTACGCCCCAAATTAAAAAACCCCCGAGTCTGAATGCAACCAAAATTAAGGCTTCCTAAGACACTTGAATCTGAATGCTTGGTGACTGCGTCAGCTGCTGGGTTTTCTCCCCTCCTCTGTTTTTCACCGCTCCTCTGGTTTTCACTTTTTACCTTTAACCTTCTATTTTTTCAAATGTACGTTCAATTGATGAGGTTATTATGGATACCCCTCCAAAAAATTTACCCCTTCCTCCTACCCCATCCAAGCAAGGCCTAACAGTCAAGATTCCATCCTGCATTTTTATTCGGAAAACCTGGGGGTACACCCCCTTTTGCACCGAAAATGCACCCCACGCCTTCGGGGACCCACTTTTGGGTCCCACACGAGTGATCCGAACTGTTCATTGTTCTTAAAACATTTTTCCGAGGGGGCCCACCAAAAATCAGCTCAATCGGACGGTTAGAAGTGCTTGAACCAAAGTCTCACCGTTTCAAATTACCCAAAAGTGGGTCCCCGAAGGCGTGGGGTGCATTTTCGGTGCAAAAGGATGGGGTACCCCTAGCAGCGTTCTTTTTTATTTGTTTGTTTGTTGTACATTATTGATGCTCTGGATTTGGATTTTGAATGAAGGAAGCAACATATTGAGAGCGAAGGAGGTGAATCAGACTCTAAGCCTTGCCTCTCTGACACCTCCGGTTTTGATTTGGAGTTGTGACTCCATATCATGATGTCCCTATTTTAAACTTTATGCGAGCAACCACTTTAAACATATACAGTAAAATGTTAAGTCTGTATCATGTCCTTACTGATAGGGAATTACTATATTCATATAGTTATTGTGAATGACTTTGAACTCAACTCTGAACGTTTTAAACCTATGGACACAAGATTTATCGTCAGCGGAGTTAAGAATATACAACATATACTTTCTTAATTCGTCTCATTATGATGGTCCCCTATTAAAGTAGATTCAATTTTCGGATAAAAAATTAGAGTATTTTCAAGCATAATTTTTCTAGTTTTTCGTACCAAATTAGTTCTTTTAATTTGGTGAAGAAAAATTTAAAAATTATGAACATAGGTACTTTATTATTTTATCTCAACCGTAGGGGACTATCAAAAATGGGACAGAGAGAGTACATGGTACATGAGAATACTAACCAAAAGAGATCTATTCAATATATACAAGCAAAAAGTGGTATGTCATGTTACTTGGAGTAGAGAGAGTGAGAAGAACAAAAAAGAAAATTATATGATGTATAAATGTACTCCACTTATTCACATGGAGGGAGAGTATGAAAAAATGGTGGAACCACAAAAAAAAAAAAAAAAAATCATTGGAGATTGAGTGAACTATTGGGCAAGGTTGTAAATATTTCATGTTTCTCGGGGCAAGATCTAGAGAATAGAGTATAAATCTTGGGGCAAAATTACCAAAATATTCAAAAGTATATGTACATATCTGTGGAGAATTTTAAATCAACATGCATGTGAATCTAGTGCATGGGTGCTCAAGGATAAAGTGTAGTTTTACAATTATTGTGCCTACCCTTAAATGAACACAAGAGGCTGAAAACTTCATATGGACTCTATGGTACGCGGCGTACGTCCCTAATTGCATGTGTTTTTGGTATTTGTTACGTATGATTTGGTACTTGTTGCGTATTTTTTGGTCATGTAAGGACTGATTCACTATTCACGTTAATGTCTACAGTACCCTTTTTACCTGTGATTTTGGTATTTGTTACGACCGTTATAGGTTAAAAAAAAAACTTTTTCACATTACTCCTCACGAATTCACAGTACTGCTCACGGAAATCTACCAATAAATACGTAAAAATAGACAAAAACATACTTAATGGGGCGTACGGTACGTATGCTCCTTTTCGGGGTACGGTACGCCCCAAATTAAAAAACCCCCGAGTCTGAATGCAACCAAAAGGCTTCCTAAGACCCTTGAATCTGAATGCTTGGTGACTGCGCCAGCTGCTGGGTTTTCTCCCCTCCTCTGTTTTTCTCCCCTCCTCTGGTTTTCACTTTTTACCTTTAACCTTCTATTTTTTCAAATGTCGTGTGAATTCAAAACAAAGAACTTTGTGAAACGCACTAAAGCGGTAACCCTATTTAAAGCAAAGGCCATGCAATTTGCTAATCTGTAAGCATTTCAATTGATCACTTTGTGAACTCATATTTCTCTGCGTAGTGAGTGATGGAGTACGTTCAATTGATGAGGTTATTATGGATACCGGTGATTATGTTAGCTGTAGAGAATGGATGCAATGGGTGCTGGGAAAAAGAAAGATTTGCTCTTTTGCAGCTTAAAGATTCCATCAACTTCCCAGACGGAAATTCATTGGCATCATGGGAGGAAGATGATGATGCTTACTTGGACTGTTGTCAATGGGAAGGTGTTGAGTGTAATTCCACAACACGTCGAGTTATCAAACTTTCACTTAAACGCACAAGGGATAGGAAATTAGATGATGGTTATTGGCATCTAAATGCCTCTATTCTTCTCCCCTTTGAATCACTCCAAAGCCTAGGCTTGTCTGGAAATCGCTTGCGTCCCGTTGGGGATGAAGGTATGGTTTTCGACCTCCAAATAAAAACTAGTTAACCTAGAATTCATGTAGGTTTTTTTTTTTTTTTGATAATTCAAATTGTCCGGGCAAACTTACATGCCCCTTGATAGAACTTAAAGTCAACTAACAGGGACACTGAAAGTCGGGGCAAAATCAAGTATGAATTAGCGAGATAAAAGTGGATAACACACGAAGGCTTCAAACCTCATATCTAAGAGGGATTAAGGTCTCCTATAAAGATTAAAATTGCCTTGGGGTCAGATATAAAGATTAAATTTTTTTGCTGATTTCAATTTTCATAAGGGTTTTTCTATTGTCAGCCCATTAGCACACATAAAGACAAAAAAACACACATATTCCTATATAATTTTCACATATTTCAATACATTTTCACACTTTTCCATACATCTTTCACACTTTTTAAATCTTAATGTCAGCCTAATGGGTTGCCTTTAGAATTTGCCTTTTCATAAACCGTGTGTTTCTCTCGCAGGTCATGGAATATTGTCAAATTTAAGTAATTTGGAGGAACTTGATCTTAGATACAATGGTATTGACAATAGCATTCTACCGTCTTTGAATAAGCTTTCAAACCTGAATATTTTAAATTTGGCCGGAAACGCATTGAATGGGTCAATCTATATGAAAGGTAAGTTCCAATTTGCTGTCAAACTTAAGTTAACCATAAGTCAGAACAGTCCTTTTTCTTTTTTCTTGGAAAAACGCTTTGGACAAAGATGCCTGGATACATATATATTCAGAGGGTGTTCCACTAAGGATATTTTTAGAAGGAGAATGCTACAATACACACTCTTTATTTGGGTGTGTATGAACCTCTATAAAAGTTACAAATTTTTTGTAAAAGTTACGAATTTTTTTATAAAAGTTACGAGACACACCAAAATGTTACGAATCATAGAAAACGTTACAAATCATATTGCTAAAAAGTTACGAAAAACTAAAAAATGTTACGATTGCTGATGAGGTGGCACAATCTAGACCATACAGTAGGTGTATATGGTACACCCAAATAAAGGGTGTGTATTGTAGCCATTTCCTTTTTAGAATAAACTAGTTGTTCATGTTTTTTTATGGGTTGTATTGTGAGAGATCGAATGATCTGTCTCGGTTTTTGGAAAAAATTATTTTTTGTTAGTGGAACACCCCCTCAGACACCGGCCATATGTTACTTCAATCGTTGGAACATTCATATAAAGATCTGTGTCCGAACGTCATTGTCCATAGCATTGCTTCTTTTTTTCTTTTTTTCCCTCTCTTGATTCTTAATTTGTTGTTGTCTTAGTTGAAGTGTTTCCTGGTTTTTTTTTATTCATCACAGATTTTGATGGTTTGAACAACTTGAAGTAGCTGGACTTGAGCTCAAACAGGCTTCGTAGGATCATAACTGTCAACGGTATGGAGTTGAAAATGTTAATGCAAACTAGACTTGTCACCTGTCCTATGCTGATAATATAGACAACCCTCGTGATTTCATAGTTAGAGGAAAAAAAGTTCGTCAATTCGTACTACAAAAATGCATATAAATAGTACCTTTTAAACAGTAATTGAATACTTTTGGTATTTTTGAATTTGTTTATATCTTCGGTATTCTTGCACTCACAATGTCTAATTGGCGAAATATCGAAAATACAATAGTGAAAACTAAGTTACTATAAGGGGCAGGTGGGGTCACCCACTCAAAATAAAACAATTGTTCTGTAATCTTTAAATTTTTTTTTGCTAAACTAGAAGATAATCATTGAAGGAAACAAATTAAAATACCCCAAACTTTGACCTCAAGGACTAATAGGTACCCAAATCTTGTTAAACTTCAATTAGACACCTAACCTATAGAGCCGTTGTTCAATAAAACCTCTACTGTCTAAAGTTTTCAATTTGCTCACGGAAAATGCTGAGTTAGACACGCTTAGCCATAAACCCAAATTTCCCATTACAAACATACCTTCAAATCAAAACTCCAATATTTTCAACAGGTCGGCAGCAGAATAGAGGACATAAAACAAAATCTTTGGTTCTTTCCCATACATATCGGTGATGATTCATGAGCATATTGACGACTGTACCAGAGAAATTTGTTGGAAGCATTAAGGATGAGCTTATATTTGGGCCAGGGTTTATTGGTTTAATCTTTGCGGAGAAAGTTAAAATGGAGGGAACAAATTTAAAGCTAGAGTTTGGGGATTTTCCCTCCAAAAATGGATGAGTCATCCATATTTTCCCTCAATTTAGGCCATGTCACCCAGCAGTGTAACACCTAAGGGTGTCCAATTCAGCGATTTCCGTGATAAAATTGACAAATTTAGAAGGCATGATTTAAGTGGTTTAAGGTTTTTTTTTGAATAAGCTGGATGTCAGGGCCAATTTGCTTGCACCTCAACTAATTCCGAGACACTGGAGATAACGACCGGACATAACCCGTACGTGGTTAATTGAAGTTTAACAAAGTTTGGGTGTTTGTAAGATATAATTGTGGTCATATTTTCTATTAATGTGGCCAATGTCTACCATTCCAATTTCCACAGTTTCACAAGAAGAGCAAGGAATATTGAACAAGTTAGAGGTCCTTTATGTGAGTTCTAATGTCCTCGATAACACTATTTGGTCATTTTTGAGAGAGCTTTCATCAATCAAGGCATTGGATTTGAGTAACAATGATGGCTTGCATGGAGCTGTTCACAGTAAGGATACCTCTTATATGAAATATGAAATTTCCTTATACCATTATTAACACCTTCCTCTCCCAGAGTATTCTTACAAATTTCTTCCATGTTTTTGTTCAACCACTTAACACAGACTTGAAAAAGCTCAGCAACATAAAAAATTTGTTCATGGATGGTATTATACTCGACAATGACTTTCTTCTGAACATTAGAAGCATGACTTCCATTCAAGTGTTGTCCTTACGAGCGTGTGCACTCAATCCTATTGAACCCATTGAAGGTAGGACATAGAATTGTTATTCTACTCCCCATCCCCCAAGTAAAAGGATAAAAGGAGAAAGGAACATATTATCCTTCATGTACTTTTCTTGTTGAATATTTAGCTAAGATTTGCATTGTGTTCCATTTCTTTCAAGGTCTGTGTCACTTGAAGAATCTCCGAGAGCTTGACATCAGAGAAAGTGGGGTTTTGGGGGCTCCCTACCGTGGTGCTTGCTGAACTTGACATCCCTTCGACTATTGGCTATCACTTCAAATCACTTTAATGGAAATATTGCTCGGTCTCCTCTTATCAATCTGACATCCCTTGAATACCTAGCACTTTCTGATAACGACTTTGAAATTCCAATCTCATTCAAGTCGTTTTTTAACCACTCCAAACTTAAGTTTATTGAAAGCTTGAACAACAAGTTGTTGGAAGAGGAGGACATTTTTGCCACATCCCCAACATTCCAACTCATCGGACTTCGTTTGTCCAATTCTAAATATGGCAGAATCACAAGATCATTTCCCCACTTTCTTTACCATCAACATGATCTTATACTGATTGAGCTCACTAGAACTGATTTTATTGGAAAGTTTCCATATTGGTTGTTGTATAACAATACGAGAATGGAAACACTTCTTCTATCCTACAATTCATTTGATGGACCATTATTGTGTCCTTCACACAGTATGAGAGAGCTTTTAGTATTGGATGTCTCTGACAATCATCTAGAGGGCTTCATTCCTTACAAAATATCCAGTTCTTTCCCGATTTTAGCAATCTTGAAAATGTCTAGAAACAACTTTGTAGGTAAAATTCCATCTTCGTTTGGGGACATGACTGCTCTGAAAATGCTAGACTTATCTGATAACAAACTATCTGGTGATATACCGGTGCATTTAGCCATAGGTTGCCGCCTCTTGGTGTTCTTGAAACTATCAAATAACAACTTGAAAAGCCCAATGCTCCCCCGGCAAAACAATATGACAAGCTTGCGTAACTTATATTTGGACAACAACGGCTTCACAGAAATTTCACCTTGCTTGTCTCAAAGCCCTTTGACACAATTAAATGTTAGTGCTAATCAACTGGTAGGAAAGATTCCAAAGGTGGATTGGGAATATGTTGTTATCATTTCTAGCAATTTTTGGTAATTATCTTGAAGGTCCTATTCCAATTGAAGTTTGTCAACTGAAAGACCTTTGGGGATTAGATCTTTCAGACAATAACATCAACGGGACTGTACCATCTTGTTTCAACTCATCAAATATCAGACGTATTCGGTTGTCCAAAAATAGGCTACATGGACCTTTTCTAATGGCCTTTCAGTACCTCCCTTTGATGGAGCTTGATCTCTCTGATAACCAATTCAGTGGAAATATTCCAACTTGGATAGGCCGCCTTTCTGAGCTTACGGTTCTTCTCTTGCAAAATAATCATTTTGAAGGCACTATCCCAAATGAATTATGCCACCTGACCAGCTTAAAATTGATTGATCTTTCTGTCAACAATCTCTTTGGCAACATTCCCCATTGTTTTAGTAAACTTGCATGCAAGGGAATACCAACAACGGCGGAATATGAAAACAACAACCTTTATTTCTCGGAACCTACGTTCACTGGCATCATTACGTGATCGGGGATGGTGTTAAAGAGTGAAAGTCAATATCTGAATTTTGGTTGCCCTGCAATAGAAGCAGTAGAGTTCGAAACAAAGGGGACGTCCTTGTCCTACAAGGGAATCGTCCTATACCTTTTCTCAGGAATCAATCTCTCTCACAATAGATTGACTGGCCCCATGCCCCTTGAAATCGGAAACCTTAGCTATGTCAAAGTGCTAAACTTTTCCCACAACAGCTTGATTGGAACAATCCCTGCAACATTTTCAAACTTGAAAAGCATAGAAAGCTTGGATCTTTCCAACAACCACCTCAATGGGAAAATCCCCTCTCAGCTTACGGACCTAAACTTCTTGGAAGTTTTCGATCTGTCCTACAATAACTTGAGTTGAAGGACACCTCAGAGAGTAGCTCAATTCGCAACTTTTGAATCGAGTAGCTACGTCGAAAATCCACTTCTTTGCGGAGAACCACTGCCAAGGAAATGCAATGCAGCTGATTCACCTCCATCGACACAAAGAGCCGCTATTAATGATACTGAAGGGGATTCTGGTTTCATGGACATAGATGTATTCTATATGAGCTTTGCAGGGTCTTATGTAACTGTTGTATTGGCGATTGTGGTGATTTTTCTCATAAATCCTTATTGGCGAAGAGCATGGTTTTATCTTGTTGAGGTTTTCATCACTTCCTGCTACTATTTCGTTGTGGACAGTGTCGTGTGGCCTAGGCGTGGTTTTCTTTGGAAATAATTAAGCAGCCATCTCTCTCTCTCTCAACGTGTGATGTGGTTAATGTATTCTACAAAGTTTTGGTTGGATTTTGGATTGTTGTTTGTAACGAATAAATCCCTTTGAAGCTCTTTCAGTTGTACTTTGCAGAGGTTCAGTTCTGTTACTATATCTTAGACGGAATTCCTTGTAACCTATGATGCACGGAAACGGACGCGGACACGGACACGGGGACACGACAATTCTAAAAAAATGGGGACACGGACACAGCGGGTGACATGCCACATGTATATTTATTTATTTATTTATTTATTTACATATATATATATATATATATAATATTTTAAAACTTTTAGGGGAAAATTTGAATTTTTTTAAAACTTTCAGGGGTAAAATTAATTTTTTAAAACTTTGATGGGTAAATTTATTATAACTCAAAAACTTAGGGTAAAAACTATAATTTAACATATATATATATATAGGATCATGATCTCCTAAGGGATCCCTTATTAAAAATTTGGTGCGGACCTAGCCTTTTTTCAACTTTCCGGATCAAATTTTAACGATCCGGACCGCTCAATGTTTTTAAAATGCATTTTCCAAGGTCCACGCGGGAAATCTTCAAAAAAAAAACCCGGAAGGGCTTGATCCAAACAGTTTTCGATAAAAATGCAACTTTCCGGGTATTTGTTTTTTACGAATCTTCATGTAGGCCCTTAAAAACGAATTTTTAAAATATTGAACGGTTCGGATCATCAAAAATTGATTTGGAAAGGTGAGGTCCGCACCAAATTTTAATAAGGGTTCCCTTAGGAGATCATGATCCTATATATATATGTAGGAAAGGTCAGCGCGTCTAGATTATAGACTGTTGACCGAACCCATGACAGCTTGCCACGTGGGAAGAAATGCTGCAAAAGGACACGTCAGATATCGGTTGAGGTTAGCAGATAGCAAACAACCGCCGCGAGGGCCAGCTCTCGCGGAATGGCATATTCAGTCAACAATTACCTTTGGGGAAGGATGCCCTGAGTAAGGGAACCTCATTCTAAGGGGAATTACCCGTCGTGAAGCCCACTTAAAAGGGAACCAACGCGACGGGAAGGAGGTACCGCTCACGCTTGAGCTCGCGACTGAACCTGGCCACGAGGCAGGGGCAGGAAGGTCGTTATGAGCCTCGAGTGAAGAATTGGCGCGAGAAACAGAGCTCGCGGCCACGATTAACATCACGGGAATAGGGGAGATACAAGTGGCTTGGCGGCTTTAAAGGATTAAGGATCGCTGCGAGGGAAAAGGGATGCACTGGAATGACATAAAAGGACCTTCCTAACGGCCAGTGACATCACCCACGTCGCCCAAATATACGGAGAGAGCACGTGTCATCATATTATTGGGGAAATGTCTGCAGCCCAATGATTGGGCGCAGATCCCTATAAACATGGGACACTCCTTCACAAGTTCCAGAGAGATTGATTCATCCTTAGGGGCACGAAAATCCTAGAAGGAGAAAGTGACTCTGAGCCCTGGAATCAAGGACATTGTTCTTGCTAGTCCTCGCGAGCCCACCTTTCTTCTAGAGTTGTGATTTAAGGATGATGATGATCCAAGGTGGAATAGACTGAACACTGCTGCCTTCTCTTTCTGTATACTTGGCTTAATCTTTTACCCCTACACACTCTCTTATTTCTGTTCAATCATTAGTTATTGTTCGCCTCTCCAAATTAAAGATTATTTGAAATATACCTCTCCATCAGGCATTAGCCGACATTACAACTTGAAGCCCTAAAAAAACAGATCTGAGATCAGATCACGCTACTGCAGGTATGTCGTCTCTCTCTCTCTCTCCCCCGTGTCCCCATCCGTGTCCCCCCGTGTCCCCATCCAAAAAAGTACATTAGCCGTGTCCCCATCCAAAAAAGTACATTAGCCGTGTCCCATGCCACGTGGCATGTCGGGACACGTGTCCCGCCGTGTCCCCGTGTCGGGACACTGCGATACGAGGTCCCGGAGAGGTGTCGGTGCTTCGTAGCTTGTAACTATCATACTAGCTTTTTGATATATTCACCTCTGTTTGTTTCATATGGTCCAATTTTCTGGATGGATATCAATGGAGTATGCTACAACTGATCTTTAGCTACGGGAAGAATTTTTAATGGATGGAGTAATTTACCAATTGGAGCCTGCACAAATGAAGAGGATGTTTACATATTGGAGATGGATTTTGCATTTTCCACATTGTTACTGAACCTCTGTTTTGGTTGACCTCTGGTTATCCTATGTTATTTCCCTTGATCCTTGGAAGCATATGATTGTAACAGGGACACTTGAAGTCCTCGAATACCAAAACCTTCGATCCTCGAATACCAAGACCTTCGAGGTGTGCCTTTAAGCTAAATTACATTGGGATGAGAATGAAGAAATTGGTGAAAGCAAATAATCCGCCGTCTTCTCAGGTAAGTCGTACATCATGTCATAAAGAAAAGTAGCATCAATGTTGTTATAGCCGTGTAATTAACGAGTAATGAAAACAGTTTAACCACAAATTACTGTCTACTTATGCCACTCTCGGAATTGTCCCTAAAATCTTAAATGTGCCTTAGCCACAGAACTTTTGTGTAGAACTGAGTTCTTTAAATTTAGGCTTATCTGTTGTTTTGGTCTGTAACGTATGCCACAAATTTCAAAATCGTCCTTTTAAGAATTGAGATTTCAATTTCATCCTTGTAAAACTTACTTTGACGATTTCAATGTTACCCTTCCGTCCAATGGAAAACGGAAAAGGCTTATGCGGACTAACAGAAGCCCAGTCATCCTATGACATGTTCTATTCCACAAATAAAAGCAAAGGTGGGTCCAAGGTCATCCTTTCTCTCTCTCGCCCCCCGTAGTTAAAAAAAAAATAGTAAAAAAAAAATAAAAGCTCCCAAATTGGGGAACTCGATCTCTCTTCACCAGTTATCGCAATTTTCGCAATTGGGGAACCGATTGGTCCACACCACCGGCTGAGCAGCCTTGAAGAGGGTTTTCATAACTCCTTTTGGTAATCTTGTAGTTTCGGAAGAGTAGGGGAGAGCGACAACGTCGTTCGGAGCGATTTCGACTTCCAGCAATTCGTTCTCGTTGAATTGAATAAGATCTGAGAAATGATAATAAAAAAATCGCGGGGGAAGGAGGCGGCGCGTCAATAAACGTGATTTTGATGTCGTGTTCGAGCGCGTAGGTTAGGACTTTGACTCCGTGGCATAGGTGTGGACTTCGCCGGTGGTTGAGTGTGTAGATGTCGGATTTGGGCCGTAGTTGCTCAAACCCTAGATGCAGTCTTCACGGGGTTTGATTTCTTATTTCTTATCTCTAGTTTTGATTCCCACATTTCATTGGATTGCCCGCTGTCTTCCTGTTTGCTTTCTCTTTTTGGCATTTTCTCTTGTTCCCTTTCTTTCATGTACTCCTATCGAGCTGTTATAATATCAACTTCCTTTGTTGATTAAAAAAAATTTCGTTTTTTTTATTGCACTCCGGTAATTAGGGGCTTGATTTTATTTGATTTTGTTATCCAACCTGAGAGGCAGAGCCAGAAACTAATGTTAGTGGCCTGGGCAACTATTACCTACAATAACAAATTATGGTATAGATAATAACGAAAAGGTAACGACATTTTTTGAATTGAATTGTTTTCGAACTATAACATGGCTGGCACGTAGATATCAAGATGTAATTTAATGATACCACTTTTCGGACAATGAAAAGTGGAACCAAAAGGGTGCCTTTTGCGAAGTGTAAACGGGTCCGTCCAGATTTGGTAGTCTCTTTTTTAAATTTGTGACAAATATTTCAAAAATGGACTAACAAATCCGGAGGGAGTGAGTAAAAAGATCAAGTCAAGAGGATCTATCTATAAAGGTCAAACTACTGAGGAGCTACAAATGATTTTAGAATAGAGAATTTTGCTATGTACACACAATTTCGAATACACTTTTTGAATGCACTACCCAAAAATGAGAGGTCCCACAACATATTTTGACAATCCGAGTTGTTCCTTTTATAGCTCTAGACGTCTAGATCATTATGCAAAAAATGAGATTGATTAGATATCAAAAAATACTTGATTCAAGGGTGTTCCAGTAACTCAGTTTTTTGAAAAAATTGGTTTTTCACGGTTTTTTATGTGATGTGTTATGAGAGAATGATCTGCCTCGGTGTTTGGAAAAAACAGTTTTTGTTAGTGGAACACTCCCTGAATAACAAGAAGAATTTTAACGATTTATTTTTTAAAACTCTGTTTTATCATAAAAAATCCAGCATAGATTGCTTAAAACTCTGTTTTATCATCAACCCCTTTGAATTCCTCCCCTCCTCCTTACACTTGTAGCCAATATTAAATGCTTGAGGCCTTTCTCCACCGCGTGGCAAAGGATAATAATCCAATGGGAATAAATATTAAGTGCTTGAGGCCCTTCTCCACCACAAGTGGCAATGGAGAAGGACCCAATGCTCGGAGAGTATGACAACATACTCTCCGCCCACAGCCGAATCATGACGGGGAAGCCCAAGAAGGACCCAAGCCCAAGAATTAATTTTACAGTGCCCAAACAAATGCTGTGGCAATATAGAAATTATTAACAACTTGACGCCCTAATTTTGAAACGTGATTGAAAGAGGTGGTGCCGTGTTCTTCAATTTGGTTTTGCTTGGCACTTGAGTTGTGAGAGACTGATATGGAAAGAAACTAAGAGCATCTCCAAGTTTCCAAAAAAAATAAAAAAAAAAAAAAAAAATTATTTACATCAAAAAGGTGAAGAATGCCACTATTTACACACTCCGATCAGAATTCTTCATTTCTATCTTTATTCTTCAAATTTTCATCCATTTTGTCTCCAAAACTCAATTTTCCTCCAATGCTTAAATTTTAAGATTTTAAATATTATAAAAATATATTGAAAAGTGGTCTTGTTTTAACGGTATCACGTTATAATAGTTAAATACGTACACATTCAATAGGTTAACCTGTATTTGGTGATATGTGTAGAATTTTGTAATAGAAGTTAATATTTGGAAATGTGTGCGGAATACATTTTGTAGATTTATAATTTATATTAACTAAAATAGAAAAAGTAAACAATGACGAGTCAAAAAAATCCCATCTCCTATTTTTGGTTTTTGTTCACTAAATCAAAAATAAAGAAAAATTCACTATAGGAGAATTCATTACATATAAGTGACTCCATCCAAAAACCTAAAAGTGGAAAATGTAAAAATCGAAACGGGAAAACTTGGTATCCAAACCCCACAAAGAAGAAACAATTGCAATCAACTACTTTGACGAAGATGAAGACCAAGGCAAAGACGAAGACGACAATTGACGGAGATGGAGACTGACACATAGAACGTACTAAGTTTCCTTGTCGTTTTTTCTTATTTTCCAAAAGGCATGTGAATTCAACCAAAACGAACATGGGTGAGAGACTGAGAGATTGATTGGCAAGCACTATTAAAATTCGTGGAAAGTGAGAGCACGTCATTTCTATTTTCTTTTCTTTATTTTCCCGTGTGCAATAAGTATTGATCCACAGTGATAAGATGTGGCCAAGGATACAGCCAAAAAAACAAGTGTTGGCGGGCCGCCACCACAAGATTTTTATAAAATGTAATTGTTAAATATAAAATAATTTTTTATTGCCCAATTATATAAACTCACTTCCACTAGAATTAAAATCAGTTAAAAGAAAATCAAAATAAATTATTTAAATCAAAATGGGCAATTGAAGAATGATACTATTTACACACTCCAATCAAAATTCTTCATTTCTATATTTATTCTTCAAAATTTCATCCATTTGTCTCCAAAACTCAATTTTCCTCCAATGCTTAAATTTTCAGATTTTAAATAGGGTGTTGATTTTGGGGCTCCTTCTTTTGATGCAGGCACTCCAAAATTTAATGAAGTCACTACCCTTGTCAAGATATAAAAATCATTGGAGGCACTCCACCTTCAAAATTATCTCCTCATTTACTAAGGCACTCCAAACGAAAAAAATGAACCAAAACCAAACATAAACATTAGGTTCTAAACATAAAAATTAACATTAGGTTCCAAACATTAAACATCCACAACATAAACATTAGGTTCCAAACATTAAAAATGCATCTATATATGTCAGATTGCTTCATGCCACTTTGCGCAAAAAAAAAAATTGCTAGATTTCTCTAAAATAAACAACACACAATTGAAAATGTTGATGCTGCAAAATCTTCATAACGGTTGATCTTCATACCTTCGTGCTCATTATCTACCATTTTTCCCTCAAAATCTTTGTAACGGTTGCAAATCTACATTTTAAAACTCATAGTGAGACAAACAAAACACATTACCAAAGTTATGAGAATTCTTGAGAGGAAAAGTAACAGAATTCCCAAAAGACTTTGCATGGACAAAATAATGGTTCTACAAAGACCACTTGTCCAAGTTGTCCTACTGCAGAACATGGAGACAATAGCTTAAAGACTCTATAAATGAAACATTACATATGGAAGTAAGCAATTCAGTGACGTGCAGTAAAAGGAGTTGAGCAACTATTTGCTTTTTTCTGATAAAAAAAAATTTACTTTTTTGGAGTGCCTGAAGTAAATTATAAAACTTGCAAAAGGATAATTATGAAAAACTACTATAGCTTGGAGCCCCTACATCAAAATTGGGAGTGCGAATATCAATTTCCTTTAAATATTATAAAAATATATTGAAAAGTGGTCTTGTTTTAACGGTATCACGTCCCAATTTATTTGTCACTTTTGGGAGTTCGTGCCACTTTTCAGTTGATTATATCTCGTAATTTACATTGTTTTACGTGATTTTGAAAATATTATTTTATAGAATTAATTGAGATCTATCAAATAAGATAGATATTGAATATAAAATTCATTACCGATTTAAAGTTAAAACTAGTTTTTTTATCCGGTTAGAATTGAATGAGGAACCAAAATTTGGGGACGGAGGGAGTAATAGTTAAATACACTTTCTGTAGGTTTAACTTGTAGTTGGTGATACGTGTAGAATTTTGTAATAGGAGTAGTGCTTGGAGACGTGTGTGGAATACATTCTATAAGTTTATAATTTATATTAACCAAATTCGAAAAAGTAAACAATGATAAGTCAAAAAACTCCTATCTCCTATTTTTGGCTTTTATTCTCGGGATCAAAAATTAAAAAATGCACTGTAGGAGAATTCATTAAAAGTGACTCCATCCAAACACCTAAAAGTGGAAAATGAAAAAATCAAAATGGGAAAACTTGGGTTGTGTTTGGTTTGGTTTTGAGTTTTGGTTTTTGTAATGATTAGAGGGAGAAATAGGTATAATAATTAAAAAATAGGTATTAATGATTGGAGAGAGATAGAGAGAAAAATAAAAATAATATTTAAAAATAGGGCTAATAATTGAATAATAATTGAGAAAACCGATTTTTGGAAACCAAACCAAACCAAACAAGGCCTTGGTATCCAAACCCCACAAAGGAAGAAACAACTGCAATCAACGACTTTGACGAAGACGAAGACGACAATCGACGGAGATGGAGACTGACGCATAGTATGTTTCCTTGTCGTTTTTTCTTATTTTCCAAAAGGCATGTGAATTCAACCAAAACGGGTGAGAGATTGATTGGCAAGCACTATCAAAATTCGTAGAAAGTGAGAGCACTTCATTTCATTTTTCTTTTTTTTATTTAAGGCCTAGTTTTCCAAAAAAATTGAGCAACTCAGTTGCTAAAATCAACCATGATTTTAGAAAATGAGTTCATCAGGTGCTAAAATTATAGTTGATAAGATGTGGCCAAGGATGCAGCCAAGGAAACAAGTGGTGGAAGTTGTTCCGGACCGCCACCACAAAATTTTTATAAAATGCAATTGTTAAATATAAAATAAATTTTTATCTCCAAAATATATAGACTTGCTACTACTAGATTAAACTGAAATTACTCTTTTTTTTGGAACTGTACGTGCATATGACAAACAACGTTGATTAAAGTTATTATACAAACAGCGTTGGAACTTTAATTACATGCCTTTCTCTGTTTTTTATCTTGAGCGGCCTTTGATGCTTTGCCCTTAGTCCATTTAATCATTGCTCCGTCACTAACAGTTATCGGGACAAATTCGAGACACATTAATGTATTCGGATATCTGGTATGGGTATCTCAAATATCGGCCACTGAACATTCTAAAGAAGAGGCAGCTTCTAGGGCATAGAGAATTATTTTCACTTGCATTGAAGTCTGCATAATGGAGAATTATTTGCCCTTTATGAATACAACATTTAAACCTGGTATAAATCAAATCCAAATTCTTTTCTGCAATTAAATTTGGCGGGTTAGACTGTTGTCCACTAGCTTCTAGTGCCCGAATTTCTTTTCATTAAAGAAATTATTAGAAAGTGAGATGTATTATGTATAGGAAAATACTAAAATAGGCCTAGTGGGCTTATGTTAAGGATTAAAAAGTGTATTGAAATGTATGAAAATTTTATAAAAATATGTGTAAATGTATTGAAAAGTATAAAATGTGAACCGGAGAATATGTTTTTTTTTTTCCTTTGCTTATTCAAGTTTGGTGACGTTGGTCGTACTCAAAATGATTTGATCCATGAAGTCTACTTTTTGGGTTCATCCTCTTCCCCACCTGAGCACGTGACACATTCGAATATTAATATTCTTTTCAAAGTTTAGCATTTTCACTGCATATTTTTTCACAGGCTATGATAGTATGAATGTACAATGAAAAGGAAATCACAAACATGTCAATTTACGTGTGTGTGTGTGTGAATAATTCAGGGATTACTCGTCTTTTTACACGTAGAGCAAAAGAGGGATTCTTTATTACCTCCGGCATTCATAAAACTTGTCAATATTTTTTATAGTCAAGTGGTTTGACTAGCTAGTTATTTACGAATACACAAAAAAGAAAAAAAAACTAATACATTGCACAGAAAATGAAAAAAAAATGCAATTTAGAGCATTGTCGGTTGTAATGTTTGGTATTTGAATACTATAAGAGAGTTGGAGAAAGTTAAAAATAAATTAAAAAAAAAGACCGTGTATAACAATACCTAATTATATAACTTC
The DNA here is from genome assembly GCA_016920895.1 of Vaccinium myrtillus. Taxonomy (NCBI): domain Eukaryota; kingdom Viridiplantae; phylum Streptophyta; class Magnoliopsida; order Ericales; family Ericaceae; genus Vaccinium; species Vaccinium myrtillus. Next base: position 17,049 of record JADGMU010000799.1, read on the forward strand.
CTAATTAATTTCTTCTTTATATGTTTCTGTATAACATGTAACTAGTTTTCTATTGAATGGTGCCACTCCCGGAGCCGAATCCCGACTCCGTCACTAAATTTATGGTGTTTGTATTGAGATAAAAAGGAAATGGGGAAATACATTGAGCGACTAGCATTATTTTCCTCTTCTCTCTCCCTCAGAGAAAGTGATGGGCACGCCACATCAAAGTTACACAGAAACGACCACTACGCGTTTTGCCTTTTGCCCGAAGGAAGTGGTGAAACACATTGAGGACATGATTTGACTGAAGACTTGTGTCATGGACACGTAGTGGTCTTCGCAACAGTTGATTTGACAATAAACTTGTTTATTTTAGCTTATTTTCAGTTTTATTCAAAAAAATATTAGTTTTGATCATAATTTTATATTTTTTTGATTCGTTTCGTCGAGACGAATTCATAATCCACAAAAACTTGATGCAAAACTAATAAATGCAAAAAAATATTGAATAAATTTAAAATCAAAAAACCAGTTTTGCATTTTTTTTTGGTCAAAGCACCCCTGATCAGTCAAGTGTAACCATTTGTTTGGGAAAATAACTGGTTCATGATTCTTGCACCAGGCTCTTCTGTTTGGATTCAAGTATTTATTTCATATGTTATCTACGTTCGTGTTTATTGTGTTGGGTCAAGGAAAAGAATGAATTATTGCAATTAGCACTTGTGGAGGCTGATGCCTTCTCCACCAAGTTGATTGGGATAGGGATGACGGAGCCAAGATTTTTATGTAGCGGGGGCGGGCTATATATATGGAGGTGTAGCAGAGTTACATAATTTAATGATATATATATTTTTTCAATGCAATAATAGAGTTTTTTCAAATTGTAGTAGGGGCAACAACGCCTACTAGTCACCCCCTGATTCCATCCAATCTTTGAAATTTATGAAATGATTTGATAGGTATGTGAAGACCCACTCCAACAATCAATATTCGAGATTGTGTTTGTACACAAGGGTCATTCACACTGAAATTTGAAGAAAACTCTGTCGTATTTTTATACACACACAAATACACATGAAAAATCTCACTGAGAAGATATGGACTCTCTCTCCCTCTCAGGCCACTCCCAACCAGGGACTGCTCAAGGGTTTTTAGTGCCTAAGATCTAATCTAAAAATTTTGCCCTCGGGAGTTAAAATAAATCCCAAAGTTTCCAACTTTGCGTGAAATCAATGTGTCAATGTCTTTGGATACTAAGAGACAGCGAGAAAGGAAAGAAATATGGACCTTACACCCGTACAAGTTACACCTTGTTTGGATGAATGAACAGGTGGGAAACTGTGAGAAATGAAGGAAAAATATTGGTGGGTTTTCGTTGGTTCAGTTTGTTTCTCATTGACGAGTAATGGTGATGATGACAAAAAGATCAGAATGAAGAACAGAAATGGCGAGATTTGAAGAAAAATAGTGGGTTTTCATCAATTAGTTTATTTCTTGTCCTTTCGGTGAGAAACATAGGCAATACCCCTACCAAGGTTTTAAATAGTGGTATCAGGATACATAGCGGTAGCGATATTGGTAATACGGTGAAATATTGGCCGATATCGGACCGTATATCGGTCAATATTTGTATCGATCCCTTGAAAAACCGATACGTATCGCCTACTCAAAAGATTGGGCCTTTTTTTGTTGAGGCCATTTTCTGAAATAAGATTAGGCCTTTTTTTGTCTAAGCATTTTAAAAAACAGGGCCTTTTTTTTCCGATAAAAAGACCATTAGTGGGAGTACCACTAATTTTTGGAGGAATATCTGTATATGGAGGAATATCCTGTGAGGGAGTACCACTAGTAAAAATAGTGGTACTCCCACTAATTTTCCAATAAAAAGACCATTAGTGGTACTTCCACTAATTTTCCGATAAAAAGACCATTAGTGGGAGTAGATAAAAAGACCATTAGTAGATAAAAAGACCATTAGTGGGAGTAGATAAAAAGACCATTAGTAGATAAAAAGATCATTAGTGGCTCAAATTACTCTCGCCACCCCACCCCTCCTCTTTGTTTTGTATTTTACATCACTCGATCCTGTAGTTTTAAAGAGCGGTATCGGTATATCAAGAACCGGCGTATCGAACAATACGTCGCAAAAATCAGGTGTAGCTAGCGGTTATGAATTTTTGAACTTTTTGACGTATCGGCCGATTGTATGGTCCGTTCCGTATCGGAGCCTCCAAATGTCTCCCAAAACATACCGTATTGGCCGATATTCAAAACTATGCTTGATTCGGCGAAATAGACACCTACTTTTTTGACACCTATTTTTAACTACAATGGGAAATGACGATATTTTTTGTACAATTTCAACCTAAATGGTTTTGGGGTTTTACGAAAGGGTAAGTCTATATTGATTCTCTGCTGGGTGAATTGTTTATGTTTAGTTCTGAAATCTTTTGAGGCTATTGTTAAGTTGATTCCTTTTCAACTTTTCAGATTTTGTTTTCCTTTCTAGGCTGGCTTGCTGTGGTGTCACTCTTTTGGGTTTCACTACTCTCTCCTCGGCAGCCTTGAATTGTCTTGTTGTTTTCCCCTTATTGATCTATATTACTCTTCTTTGATCAAAAAAAAAAAAAAAAAAAAAAAAAGTCTAGGTAAGGAAAGGTACCCATAATGATTTTAATCGGAAAATCAACGGTCGGATTCATTCCAAATGAACGGAATTTTTCCGATAGATTGACCAATACTCTTAAGAACTTTCATGGGTACTTACAAAAGGAAGATGTACAATTAGGCGTACGCGTATAATTTCCAACTCTGCGACTGCAAAATTTTGAAACGACTCAAGAATAAGGAAATATCTCACGCTAAGAGGGGCAAATAATTAGGCAAAACGAGAATAAATTTTCTTATAGATTGACCAACAAAAGAATCGCTAGCATGCCGATAAGAGCAGGTCCGGCCCGGGTGTTTGAGTGACCCACGTCCAACTCAAATTTGGCTGCCCACTTAATAAGACATGAAATTGTAATTGCATGACATGAGAGAGAACCATTCCATTGCACTTTTTTTCTAATGGGTATTTTTATATTATCATCCTATCTTGAAAAAAATGGAAACTAACTAAGATGATTGTTTTAAAAACATACATCTTTGTAAATTGAATATATTTCAGTTAGTTCATGCCTATAATGAATGACTAGTTATTTTGGTTTTTTGCTAAAGAATTTAACTACAACCTCAACTCTGGAAATTTTGATTTTTTTTTCGGGTCTTCGGACTCAACCGCATTGTCCCCTTCATAAATTGCAGAAATTACATAATAGATTTTAGTCTTCAAAATGTTAGAACCGTGTTTTGATTTTAATCTGGTGTAAAACAAATGTTTGAGTATGTAAGAAAAAATTGACATCCTTTTTCTGCATAGTTATGCAATTACAATTTCATTCAAAGACAAATTGACTCTTTCGAGTTGCTCCAGAGATAAAAAAATAGTCAAATTATGACGGTACTTGCCACCAACATCTTCCAATGAAGTAAGAGTGAAACAAGAACGATAATTAGATCGTCGGAAAGTTTGAAAAAATGTAACCTCAGATATGGGTAAAACTTAAAAGACAATTTTTTGTTTTTTGTTATTTTTGGTCCTTTTTTTTTTTTTTTGCAGACGAAGGCTCCTTCTTGAATAAAGCAGAATTATTGTAAATTTCCCAGGTTTCTCCCTTCTTTTCTTTACTTGGAAAAAATATTAAGTGCTCTAGGCCTTCTCCACCACATATTAACAAACAAAAAGAATCCCGTGCATGAGGTCCAAAGCCAGCTCTGGGTGACAGCCCAAGAAAATGCGGCTTAAGGCTTCCCAAAACTGTTTGAACCCCAAAATATTTAAGCCCCTTCCTATGTAGGAGTATTGCTAAATTACTATTTATTAGTTTAATCCTGAGTTTCCCAAAAAAAAATTATTAAGATTTGATAAAATCACGGTTGATTTTATCAAATAAGGAAGAGGTTTGATAAAATCTCACCTCTTTTTAATGCAAAAAGACTGAGATTTTATCAAACATCTTCCTAATTTGATAAAATCAAGGGTTGATTTTGTCAAATCTTAATAATTTTTTTTGAGAAACTAGGGTAAGTCTGCCTATATCTACCTAAGCTTTAGGGATTAATTATTCAGTAGTCTCGGAGCACAACGTGGTGCTCCAATTACTCCAATGCCACACATTTACGTGAGATCCATACACTTATGTGGGTCCCACAAGATTTTGTAGTGTTAGAGTGTTCCGGAACACCACGCGGCAGTCATCCAAGAGCACTGCATTAGCAGCCAGCTTTAGGGCCCAAACAAATGTGGTGGCAAAATTCAAATTATCAATAACTAGACGCCCAGTTTTCAAACATGAATTATAGGGATGGTGACCAACACAGGTTGGTTCAAGTGGTTCGGCACTTGTTCCCCTTAAGTAAGGTCTCAAGTTCGAGTCTTGTGAATGTGGGAAACTTGCTTTGGGAGAGCTTTATCCCTTCATGGGCCGACCCGGCTCGAACCGGATTTAGTCGGGGTCCAGTGGGCTTCTGGATACCGGTGGTTTAGACAAAAAAAAAAAAAAGATAGGGATTGTGTGCCGTGTTCTTCAATTTTTGGTTCTGCTTGATATTAATGAGGGACTGAGATTGAAATGAACTAACAAAGAAAAAGTTGACGTCAACTACTTAGACGAAGACCCGGCTCGAACCGCATTTCCTTTTCTGTTTATTTTATTTTATTTTTTTTGTGTGTGGACAAAAAGCAGTGTGATCTTGTTGTACGCTTTAACTCTATTTATAAAAAGCAAAGGCCATGTAATTGTTTATCTATAAGCCTTTCAAAGAAACACTTTGTGAAGTTATATTTCTCTGGGTGGGTGATGATGGAGTACGTTCCACATTTATTGATGAGGTTATTTTGGGTATTGGTGATCATGTTAGCTGTCGAAAATGGCTGCAATGGGTGTTGGGAAAAAGAAAGAATTGCTCTTTTGCAACTCAAAGATTCCATCAACTTCCCAAACGGCACTTCATTGCCATCTTGGGAGGAAGATGATTACTTGGACTGCTGTCAATGGGAACGTGTTACGTGTAATTCCTCGACACGTAGAGTTATCAAACTTTCACTCAATGCTACAACAGATTGGTATAACCAAATCGAATCTTGGAGCCGACAGATTGCTATAACAGGTTGGAGCGGAGACTTGAATTATTCATGGTATCTAAATGCCTCTATTCTTCTCCCCTTTGAATATCTCCAAAGCCTAGACTTGTCTGAGAACGGATTGTGTGGTTGCCATGGAAACGAAGGTAGAGTTTTTGACCTCTTTTAAATGATGAAATGAAACCTAATCTCAAATTCAACTTTTTCTTTTTTCGTTTTTATAATTCAGGTGGTTTGGGCTAGTCTATTAGCACCTCAATTAATTTCACTGTACACATACACATACAAATACACAACACACGTGCGCGCGCACGCACACACACAAATGTATACACATTTGCATAGTAAATGGACTTGCACAACAGAGAAAAGGGAAGCCACACTTGTAATACCCGTGTTTTTCGCATGTAATTTATCCACAAAATAAGGGATTTTGTTGGTGCTTACACAGATTTACATTTTATATGGTCTATCCTCGGCCGTTCGATCATGTTTTGGACGGCTAGGATGCGTTCGGTAATTTTAATTTAATTTTGATTTATTTTTAGTAGTAAAAAACCAAAACACATCCGGGCTGTCCAAAACACGATCGGACACCCGAGAGATGCACAGTACAGAGCAAAGCACATAGGTGCACAAAGATGCCCCCGGTTTCCATGGACGTATTAGTTCAGTATTGGAGAATTTAATTTGCATGGATTATATTGGTGTTAACTTTGTTGGAGTATGCACGTGGGCACTGCTGTCAATGGGAACGTGTTAAATGTAATTCCACAACACAGAGTTACCCAACTTTCACTCAATGATACAAGAGATTGGAGATTAGATTATTCGTGGTATCTAAATGCCTCTATTGTTCTCCCCTTTGAATCACTCCGAAGCCTAGACTTGTCTCTCAACCAATTGTATGGTTTCGTTGGGAACGAAGGTGTGGTTTTTTACCCCTTTTACAAGATGAAATGAAACCTCATCTCAAATTCAACTTTTTCTATTTCTCTTTTTGATAATTTAGAGGATTTGGGCCAACTTATTAGCCCCTCAATTAAATCTTAGGATACTAATTTCACCATACACACACACATATCTATATATACGTTTGCGTAGCAAATGGACTCACATAAAAAGAGAATGGGGAAGCCATTTGTAATACTAGCATGTAATCTATCCACAAAATAATGGATTTTGTTGGTGCTTAGACAGATTTACATATTTTATATGGTCTATTAATCTGGCAAAGAGAATTTTGTGCTATATGGACGTATTAGTTCAATATTGGAGAATTTAATTTGCGTGGAGGCTAGGATATTGGTGTTAATTTTGTGGCCGTATGCATGGTCTTGAAGATAAGTTTGTCATTATGAGAAAAAGGCAAGGAAACAAAAGAAGCAAAACACAAATATTAAAGGACAAGCGTAATGATTTTAGGTTAATTTGATGAGTCAACTTGATTTTGAGGAGAGTTTCGGGTGTTACACCACTGTCATACCTGTTTTACACACATGAACCGCGGGACGGCGTAAGTTTAATTTTTTGTAAACGGAAATTGGTGGGGGTTGTGTGGGAGTACGGCAGTTGAAGCGGAGTATTTCACAGTCTTATCCCAGGCAGTTAATACATTGAAATGTCCGGGAAGAGGTTATTATCCTTTTGTTTGGGGACAAAAGTGAAAATTACTTTCGTGAACAAGGCTTCACAAGAGAGAGACACCAGTTTGGTGCTCTCCTTTTTATTCATTCCAGAATTCTTTCAATCTCTTCGAAGCCTAGAATTGTCTTGGAACCAATTGCGAAGTTTTGTTGGGAAAGAAAGACGTTATGGTTTCAGACCTCTGTAGCAATTCGGGTGAATTATGTCCAAGTGGAAGGCTTGTCATTTGAGCCAACTCCAATCAATATGTCAATTGCCTTAGCGTTATTTGACATCTCCGCTCTCATGACAAATTTGATATGTGATTTCAAATAATTTTGCTCGTATAATTTTCTTCCCCAAACCTAATAAGTATCATTGGCCTTGAGATGTCAAATTGACACAGAAGCCGTCAAAAAAAATAAATGACTTCTGTTTTGGAGGCTGAATAAGAAGATTATTCTTTTAAGTTAATTTCCTTTCTTTTAAGATTGAAACTTAATTATAGTTATAACATTTGTTCTGTGTGATAAATGAAATTATTGTATATGGCTTCAGTGCTCTACTAATGCTATAAGTTAATTTTAGTATCTCCCTGGCACCCGCATGTCTATGCCCCTGCTCATTGCGAGATCAAACAAAAAAAAAAAAGGAAAAAATAAGATGAATCTCAAATTCCAAATTCTCTTTATCATATTTGTTTCTTTTGCAGGTATTGGAATATTGTCAAATTTGAGCAATTTGAAGGAGCTTGATCTTCATGACAATTATCTAGAAAATAGCATACTACTGTCTTTGAACAAGCTTTCAAACCTGAAGATTCTAAATTTGGCAGAAAACGAATTGAACGGGTCAATTTCTATTAATGGTAAGTTTAAAATACGTACTACAGTTCAATTTTCTCAAACTGAAAACCAGAAGTCAGAACACAATCTCTCTTTTTTTCCTGAAAAATGCATTGGACATTAAATTCTGATACACAAATGTAACCGCTACCATTTGATATTTGTCCCACATGCATCAATGGATCTGAACACATTTACATCCGATTTGTGCCTAAACATATTTGCCCATAGAAGTAGTCTTTTTTCCCTGATTCGTAATTTATTGCATATTGTCCTTTTTCAACTGTTTCATATTTTGCCTGGGTGTCATTTGACATCTATGCTCTCGTTTCAAATTTGATATGTGATGTCAAATAATTTTTTTTTCCAATACTTTGCTTTCCCAAACCAAATAAGTATCCATAAAAAGAAAATTTGGCATATTAATTGGTAGTGGGCATCCTAGAGGCGTCAAATTGACATAGAAGCCTTCAAAAAAAAATTGACACATCTTCATATTTGAAGTCAAGAACGGAAATGCTCTAAGGTTAAACTAATTCTTTTAGGTTATTATACTTTCTTTTAAAATTGAGTTTTGTGTATCAGTATCAGTGGCGGAGCACAGAATTCCTATTTTAAAAGGGGCCAAACCACATATATTCTCAGTAGTGGCGGATCAAGTAAGTTCCTCTAGAGGGATCACGTTTGAAGGCCACCAAGCTCGCACCACTTTCTATTTTTCAATTTGAAAATGAGTATAGATATTTTTTAATTTTGTGTTAGTGTCAGTGTTAGTTAATTTAAGCTTGTAGAAAACTATACAAAATCTAATAAAAAAAATTTTTTGATAACTAGATGTCCAGCCGTCCAGACAAGCTTATGCGTACCTCAGGTAATTCCGGGGCCTTGGAGGTAATGAACGGGGTTATCCAGTGGCCCAAGAGTTTTGTTGGTAAGGGCAATCGAACTTGAGACCTTAGGTTGGAGCAAATCCCTTTGTCTCAAAATAAGACCACTTTTCCAACCTTTGGGGTTAGTAATTTTGTAATGGGTGTTGGGGAAAAGAAAGAATTGCTCTTTTGCAACTCAAAGATTCCATCAATTTTCCAAATGGCACTTCATTGCCATCTTGGGAGGAAGATGATTACTTGGACTGTTGTCAATGGGAACGTGTTACGTGTAATTTCACGACACATCGAGTTATCAAACTTTCACTCAACGCTTCTAGAGATTGGAGACGAGATGATTATTGGTATCTAAATGCCTCTATTCTTCTCCCCTTTGAATCTTTCCAAAGCCTAGACTTGTCTCAGAATCGATTGCATGGTTTTTGAAACTTTTTAAATGATGTAATGAAACCTAATCTCAAATTCAATTTTTTTCTTTTTTTTTTTTGATAACTCAGGGGTTTGGGCCAGTCTGTTAGCGCCTCAATTAAATCTTTCTTAGGAAACTAATTTCGTAGTATATATAGACACACAAAAACACATTTGCATAGTAATTAAATGAACTTGCACAAAAGAGAAAGCGGAAGCCATTTGTAAGACCCAGATGTAATCTATCCACAAAATAAGCGATTTTGTTGGTGCTTAGACAGATTAACATATTTCATTTGGTCTATTATTCTGGTAAAGAGAATTTTTTGCTATATATATGGACGTATTATATCAATATTGGAGAATTTAATTTGCATGGAGGATATTGGTGTTAATTGTGGGAGTATGCACGTGGGCACTGATGTGTTAATTTTGTTGATTTGTGGAAGATTGTCGTGCGAGTCCAAGGATTTGTGTAGATTTTGAAGAGAGAAGGTAGATGGGCGATTTTAGCGTCCGTTTCGTAGTTCTTGGAGTGAAAAACGAGCAAAGGGCCTTTTAAATAGAAGTCTAGATCATGCCACAAGTTTTTTGAAAATTTGCAAGCCGTACCGATTCTGGGAAAAACCTAAAACCGGTTCAAGAAGCATTTTGGAGGTTCTGGAACATGGGAACGGTTCTGGGTAAAGCTAGAACCGGTTCGGGTAGAAAATTTTGGCTACTGACCAATTGCTACCGGTTCTAAGAAAAACCTTAAACCGGTTCAAGCTGGAAAATTTAAAAAACGCTTCACCGTGCACCGATACAACTCCCATGCAAGCACAACAAACACCTTCCCAACTCTTCCAAACACCATTACAAACAAGAAATCGATTTCCCAACAATCCACCAAATTTCCGGCACACCAAATACATGTACCCTCATACAAATATTTCATAAAGAACATAATTTTTTATTTAAAATGCTTTCACACCAATCATGAACAAGTAAAACAAATGGGTTTTAAATTACGGGTCTTCACAGTAGCTGGTCAATGAAGTTCCTCTAGAGGCATCACGTTTGAAGGCCACCAAGCTTGCACCTATTTTTATTATTCAATTTTAAGATGAGTATATATATTTATCATTTTTTGTTAGAAAAACTAAACAAAATGCGAAATGTACAAAGAAAAAAATATTCTATATGGCTTTTGTGGTACCATACAGAAAAGATTTATTAGATTTTTTATTGTTTAACATATGATGCTTCCTTCGACTTGTGGACCGTACTTTGGGGCCTAATTTCTATGGTGTTCATGTGATTCCTTCGGTTCTATATTGGATCTACCCATGACTATTAGCTTAACACAAAAATTGTCATCCTTAACATGTATGCGACAAAGGTAACCATAAAATAAATCCAATAAGTATTTTCTCACTACAAATAAAAACTTAATTAGATTCACATTAAAACTTATGCTCTGCAAGACGATAATAGCCTTATTGCAAGTGGCAGACGTAGAACTTGTATTTAGTGGAAATCCGAGTCACATTTATTTCTGCACCATAACAACAAAAGTATATTTTATAAGCTATTTGTTGCTATAAGTTTGAGGAAGAGAATTGTTTGTATATGTAATCGTCATTTACATTTACACGTGCTTCCAAGCGTGGAATTTTAGAATTTTAGAATTTTAGAACTTTTTTATGCATCCAAGGGACTTACAGGCCGGAGCCCATTTCATATACGTTTTTCAAATTAACCAGAAAACTAATACAATTGGTGGAAATATTTTTTTGTTGTCCAAGGCTCGGTCATCCTGGCATTGGCCCCATGTCTATGCCCCTGCTCATTGTGAGATAAACAAACAACGAGAAAAAATAAGTTGAATCCCAGATTTCAAATTCTCTTAATCAAATTCCAAATTCCCATTTGTTTCTCTTGCATGTATTGGAACATTGTCAAATTTGAGTAATTTGGAGGAGCTTGATCTTAGCTGGAATTGGTGGCTTGGCAATAGCATACTACCGTCTTTGAACAAGCTTTCAAACCTGAAGATTCTAGATTTGCACAACACCAGATTGAATGGGTCAATTTCTATTAATGGTAAGTTTAAAATACGTACTACAGTTTTATCTTACCGAAACCAGAAGTCAGAACAATCTCTCTTTTTTCCCAAAACTGTCACGCCCCGTCCCTGAATAGCATCTCATTAGCCTATCATGGCACGACACGTGACAACACCAAACAACGACTACCAACAATTCTAAAGTACAACCAAAAAGAACTAAAGTTTAACAATCACATTTTATATATAGCTCAAAACAACTACACATAAACAACTACCATCCAAACTAACTATACAAACATCAACCACTCACTTCCCGAGCGAGTTACAACCGCACAATGTGACCCGTAGTGGACACCAACCCATACCTGCAAAACTGAAACCCAGGGTAGAACTCAACAGTTTCAGCCCTTATGTTAGCGCGCGCTGATGCCATCTTCGTCATCGAATTGGAAGCAATCGAGGGATTCTTGAGTGGAAAGGAAGTACTAAAACCTTGGCGAAGAGAGGTTGAATTGGGTTCACAGAGAAAGAGGAAAGAGAAGGCGAAGGTGAGGGAATCTGGTGCAGTTTTTTGAAAACATCAATCCATTAAAGAAAACACTAAGACAAATCCTTCGCCAAAACGGACTCTAAGTTGGCGGAATATAACCCAAAGAAAATGAATACTACCATTACGACAATTAGAAGCTAACCAATGCGCCACTCTATTGCACTCCTTCTGCACCAAAGAAAAGACCATTTGGAATCTGGTGCAGTTGGATAAAGGGGAAGGGGTATTTTCAGGGGTGTTTTTATTTTGGTTGATTCTATTGGCAACCCGTGAAATGCTACATACAACCCGGGCAAAATAAATACAAAATCCAAAACACATCCGGATTGTCCAAAACACGATCAAACGGCCGAGAGATGCACAACACAGTGCAAAGCACCAAGGTGCACAGCATGCCCCCGGTTTCCATGGACGTATTAGTTCAGTATTGGAGAGTTTAATTTGAATGGATTATATTGGTGTTAACTTTGTTGGAGTATACACGTGGGCACTGTTGTCAATGGGAACGTGTTAAATGTAATTCCACAACACGTAGAGTTACCCAACTTTCACTCAATGATACAAGAGATTGGAGATTAGATGGTCTTTGGCATCTAAATGCCTCTATTCTTCTCCCCTTTGAATCACTCCGAAGCCTAGATGGTCTTTGGCAACTTTCAACCAATTGTATGGTTTCGTTGGGAACAAAGGTATGTTTTTTACCCCTCTTACACGATGAAATGAAACCCCATCTCAAATTCAACTTTTTCTTTTTCTCTTTTTGATATTTCAGGGGAGTTTGGGCCAGCTTATTAAATCTTAGGATACTAATTTTAATGTACACATACACAGATATATATATTAAGCTTCTCCTCCGGACTCCGGACTTCCAGACCTCCATGATCCGAGCATTTTTTTGACGATCTGATCCGTCCAATGTGTTTAGAAGGTATTTTCAAGGGTCCACGCGAAAAATCTTCAAAAATAAATACCGGGAAGGGCTTGATCCTTTATATTTATAGTTTTTTGCGAAAACTGTTTGGATCAAGCCCTTCCCTGTATTTTTTTTTTGAAGATTTCCCGTGGAGACCCTTGAAAACACCTTCTGAACACATTGGACGGCTTGAATTTTCCAAAAATAATTTGCAACACAAAAAAAATTATTTTTTTCTTATTTTCGGGAGGTTTGGACTAGAAAATTTATATATATATAGGTCACGGTTCACATCCACACCTCCCGGAAATAAGAAAAACATGACATTTTTTGTGTTGCAAATTATTTTTGGAAAATCCGATCCGTCCAATCTGTTCAGAAGGTGTTATATACACTTTTTGCGAAAACTGCTTGGATCAAGCCCTTCCCGGTATTTTTTTTTTGAAGATTTCCCGCGTGGACCCTTGAAAACACCTTCTGAACACATTGAACGGATCGGATCATCAAAAAAAAAATTTGGATTAAATGTCCGGAAATTAAAAGTCCGGATTAGAACAAAACCCTATATATATATATATATATATATATATAGGATAATGATCTAATAAGGGATCCCTTAACCAAAATTTGGTGCGGACCACCCCTTTTTTCACCTTTCCGAGCCAAATTTTGACGATCCGAATCGCTCAATGTTTTTAAAATGCATTTTCCAAGGTCCACGTGGGAAATCTTCAAAAAAAAATACCGGAAGGGCTTGATCCATCGATCAAAACGCGTATGGATAGTTTTACCGTGAAAAACAAAACCGTATGGATCAAGCCCTTCGGGTATTTTTTTTTGAAGATTTCCCGCATGTGACCTTGGAAAATGCATTTTAAAACATTGAGCGGTTCGGATTTTCAAAATTTGGCTCGGAAAGGTGAAAAAGGGGTGGTTTGACCAAATTTTGTTAATGGATCCCTTATATTATATATATTTACATATTTTATATGGTCTATTAACGGCAAAGAGAATTTTGTGCTATATGGATGTATTAGTTCAATATTGTAGAATTTAATTTGCGTGGAGGATATTGGTGTTAATTTTGTAATTTTGTATGCATGGTCTTGAAGATAAGTTTGTTATTATGAGGATAAGGCAAGGAAACAAAAAAGCAAAGGCCTTGGAAAATGCTTTACAAATATTAAAGGACAAGAGTAATGATTTTAGGTTAATTTGATGAGTCAACTTGAGTGTTACACCACTATTATAATTTTTTACACACGGGAACTTTTCGGCGTCCGTTTAATTTTTGTAAACGGAAATTTGTGGGGCCGTGTGGGAGTACTCCGATTGAAGTAGAGTATGTTCTGATCTTACCCAGTGCAAATTAGGAGTACATTGAAATGTCCGGAACGAGGTTATTATCCTTTTGTTTGGAGACAACAAAGTGAAAATTACTTTTGTGAACAAGGCTTCACAAGAGAGAGCAAAGAGAATTTGGTGCTCTCCTTTTTATTCATAGTAGATTCATTTCTGTTAGTGTTAGATTGATTATTTTGTTATATTCTGAAGATAATTTTTCTTTTCATTGCATTTGTTTTTTAATCAAATTGGCAATTGCAAAAGATTGCATGCATTTGCATTTGATTTTAGGTTGTAATTCCTTCCTCTTTAAGTCCCTATCGTTGTCTTTATGATAGATGTGGCAATTTGGCTTATATGATTTAAATATATATATATATATATATATATATGAGGCCCGATCAAGTCCGGGAGTCCCAATCCGGGACTCCACCTTCCCGATATTTTTTGAGATACTGAACCAATGTGTTCAAAAGGTGTTTTCAAGGTTTGGGAAATCTTCAAAAAAAAAAGGGCTTGATCCAAGCATTTTTCGCAAAAGAGAAATGTACATTTTTACGAAAAAATGCTTGGATCAAGCCCTTCCGTGTAATTTTTTTGAAGATTTACAGTAATTTTTCTTTTAATTGCATTTGTTTTTGAATCAAACATTGCAAAAGATTGCATGCATTTGCATTTTCCAAAAACATTTTCTAAATGCTTCAAATTGTCTTCAATCCGGGATTTGTGGATCCTTGACAGGATAATTCGTGATATATATATATATATATATCTTAGTGGGGTTTTGTGTAAAATCAATGTTATATAGTATACTAAATAGAACCTCACATTCTCTTAATCCCCAAAATCGTTCAAGATTGATTCTAAAATTACTACGGATGTAAAAAATATTGAAATATGTGGAATGTGGAGATCAGGTTATAGGTCAACAAACAATAATTAAAAGGCCATGTAGTCAAACTCAAATAAAAAAATAATATTAGACTTAATATGTAATTTTTGAACAATAAATACTACTGTGTAAAGAGTATAGATATATCCTATTATTGTGTGGTGTATTACACACTAAAATTATCTCCAGAAAAGCCTTGTGCCTGTTTCCACTCCCACGGTCCAACCCATTCAGATTCCCAAAGCAAAACCATTTACCAATTTAGATTCCCAAATTAGGAGGGTTTGTTTTAGGATGGCCTTGAGGCCCAATGTTCATTATAATTGTGTTAGGCCTCTTTATTTCTATTGGGCTATTTTCTTTTTTAATTGGGCTATAAAAGACTCATACTCATGCATACCACTAAAAATTATGAGAGTGCCCCAATTTTGAGGGTATTTTTGAGTGCCCTAGGCCCAGGTCGCTTGGGCCTGGGCCGGCCCTGCTCCCAATGAGAGCCCCACTCAAATTCTGACTTACAAATGATACTTAATTAAAGGTAAAATGATCTTTAATATCCAAATAATCAAATTCATTTTAGGTTCTCCAACAAAAAACAATATGTATTGGGTGCGGCAAGGGAGGGGCCAAGGATTTATATACAGGGGAGCCAGAATTTGGAACATGGAATTCTTCGTATTCATACAGAAATTCTTTCAAGCTCTCCGAAGCCTAGGCTTGTTTAGGAATCAATTGCGATGTTTCATCGGGAAAGACGTTTACGGTTGCAGACCTCTGTAACAATCCAAGTGAATTATATCCAAGTGGAAGAATTGTCATTTGAATCAACTCTAATTAATATGTAAATTGTTCAGATGTCATTTGATATCGCCGCTCTTATGTCAAATTTGATATGTGATGTCAAATTATTTTTTTGCAATACTTTGCTTCCCCAAACCTTATAAGTATCCTTATATAAGAAATTAATTTGGTATATTAATTAATTGGTAGTGGGCATCTTGGAGATGTCAAATTAACATAGAAGCCTTTAAAAAAAAATTTACATCTCTATATTTGATGTCAAATTCCAAATTCTCTTAATCAAATTCCAATCCCCATTTGTTTCTTTTGCAGGTATTGGAATAATGTCAAATTTGAGTAATTTGGAGGATGAACTTGATAATAGCATACTACCATCTTTGAACAAGCTTTGAAACCTGAAGATTCTAAATTTAGCCGAAAACAGATTGAATGGGTCAATTTCTATTAACGATAAGTTTAAAATATGTAATACAATTTTATCCAACCGAAAACCAGAAGTTAGAACACAAACTCTCTTTTTTTCCTTAAAAATGATTCGTATAGGAATTGTGATGCATAGTTGTAACCGCAACCGTCTGATATTTGTCCCTCATGCATCAAATGCTGAACTTCTTTTTGGGGGATTGCCACGTGCTTCTCTCCTCTCTCTGCCTTCTTTCTCTTTTCTTCCCACGCATTACAAAACACTTACACGTAACAGCACTTACACGCATTACACAGCACTTACACGCAATCTCTGATATTTGTCCCTGATTTTAGGTTTATTGCACATTTTTATTCGAATCTGTGTCTGGGCATATTTACTAGTCTTTCTTTTTTTCCCTGATTCCTAATTTATTGCATATTATCTCTTTCCAACTGTTTCGTCGTTTGTTTTTCATTTCTTTTAACACAGAATTTGATGGTTTGAACAACTTGAAGAGCTGGACTTGAGCAGAAACCAGCTTTGTAGTATCATAACTGTCACCGGTATGAAACGACAATGTTAACAAAACATTTTTTATTTTATTTTTTTGGACATGCAATAAATGTTAGTCGTTTTTGTACTGCATCAAAACGACATCGTGAATGGCATTATGATAGTACGTATCATTTTTTGAAGTTATTGTTACTCTTTTGACTTACTGGGAGCACCCAGCCAAATATACTTGAAATGAGCTTTATTTTATAAGAATACTGAAATTCTTTTTGGGGGATTGCAACGTGCTTCTCTCCTCTCTCTCTGCTTTCTTTCTCTTTTCTTCCCACGCATTACACAGCACTTACACGTAATTTTGTAACACACCAAGAAACAAAACACAACCAACCAACAGCCATACTAATGCACAACGAATGAAACAGCTTCTCTTGGCCTATCTTTTTACTGACTTGATCACCTCAAATGCTCTCATCTCTCTGCCTCTCATAAACTCGCCGAATAATGGAGCTCTTATCTCCTCTCTGGCATGGCCCCCTCCTGTTCCTGGCTGATGGTAAAGATTTTAAAACTTAAAATCTAATCTCTTATTTGAAAAGCTCCAGAAGTTACCCAAACCCATCTTTGAGATTTAAGAATTTTCTTCTCTTTTTAGCTTTTCAAAATCTGTAGAATCTGAGAAACTGTTACCTAGAATTTTTGGTAAATACTGGCAACAGATTTTAAAAACTAGAATGTCAAAATTTGCAAAAATAATTTTTGTGAACACCCACTAAGCGTTGGCGCTAAGCCCTTCTTCTTTGCTTTGGGATCTCTGATAAATATCAAACATTAGGGAATATTGTCAAATTTGAGTAATTTGGTTAATTTGAAGGAACTTGATATTGGATGCAATTATAGACTTAATAATGGCATTCTACAGTCTATGAATAAGCTTTCTACCCTGAAGATTCTAAATTTTGCTGGAAATGGATTGAATGGGTCAATTTATATGAAAGGTAATTAAGCTTAAAGTGTACTCCAATTTGTTGTCGAACGCAAAATTATAATCATAAGTCAGAATAGTCTTCTTTTTCCTTTTTCTTTTTTTCATGCTTTGGATACAGATGTCTGGAGAATATTCAGAGACACATATGTTACCATATATGATATCTGTGAGTCTAACAGTTGCATCAAATGACTCATAACATATCTGTATCCAGATCTTTATTCGAAAATCAGTATCTGTAGCACTGGGAGCATCTTGTTTCACTCTTCGAAACTCTTTCAATGCATTTCTTTTCCTACTGAGATAGAAGTGCTCAAACATTCTATGTATCAATGTGGTACAGGTTCACAAGAAGAATCAGGAATATTGAACGAGTTAGAGGTCCTAGATCTGAGTTATAATGACCTCAATGACTCTATTTGGTCTTTTTTGAAAGAGCTTTCATCAATCAAGACACTGAATTTGAGTGCCAATCTTGGCTTCAACGGAGCTCACAGTAAGTGTAGCTCTTACATGAAGGCTCCGTTGTTTCTACTTAAACTATTTTCTTAAAAAATATTTTATCCATTTTCCGGTGTTTGGTTGGATAAATGACAAGTAAAATATCTGTTGTTGTAAAATGTTTTCCTGATATGGTGTAAAATGACTGACATGGGAAACGGCCTTAAGTTGTTTTTGTAAAAGCCTTTCAGTTGACTCAATGTTTTCCAGGATTAATAGGTAAAAGGCCGAAATGCTTCCCCACTAGCTAGTTCACCAACAGGACTCTCCCTCCCTCCAAAGTTCTACGGAACACCACTCTCTTTGTTTACATTTACTTTACATCCCCAACTTATTTTCCCAATTTTTTATCTTGTAAATACTTTTCAAGTGCATCCAAACACCGTAAAAAAAAATTAAAAAAAAAAATCATTTTACATAAAAAATATTTTCCATCCAAAAATATATTATATCAAAATAAACGGAGCTGAAATTTTGTTAAAAGATTATTTGCACCTTCCTCTATCATAGTACTTACAAATTTCTTCCATGTTTTAACCTAGACTTGACAAAGCTGAGCAGCATTGAAAATTTGTTCATGGATGGTGCTACACTCGGTGACGACTTTCTTCCTAACATTAGAATTATGACTTCCATTCGAGTGCTATCCTTAAGAGACTGTGCCCTCAATCGTATTCTTCCAATTGAAGGTAGAACACAGAATTGTTATTTTACTCCCCTCCTCCAAAATAAAAGGATGAGAAAGGAACATATATATTGTTCTTTTATGTATTTTCTCTGTTGAATATCACGCTAAGATTTTCAATATGTTCCATTTCTTTTAAGGGCTTTGCGAATTGAAGACTCTCCGAGAGCTTGACGTCACACGAACTGGTTTTGGGGGCTCCTTACCATGGTGCCTGGTTAACTTGACATCCCTTCAACTATTGGATATCACTTCCAATCACTTTAATGGAAATATTGCTCGGTCTCCTCTTATCAATCTGACATCTCTCGAATACCTTGCAATTTCAAATAATTACTTCGAAATTCCAATCTCATTCAAGTCATTTTTTAACCACTCCAAACTTAAGCTCGTTGAGAGCCTGAATAACAAGTTGTTGGAAGATCAAGAGGACATTTTTGCCACACCCCCAAGATTCCAACTCATCTTACTTTCTTTGTCCAATTCTGAACATGGAAGAATCACCGGATCATTTCCCCAATTTCTCTACCATCAACATGAATTTATAATTGTTGAGCTCTCTGGATTTGTTTTTACTGGAAAATTTCCATATTGGTTGTTGGAGAACAATACGAGAATGGAAAGACTTCTTCTATCATCCAATTCAATTGGTGGACCATTGTTGTTGCCTTCGCGTCAGATGCGAAATCTTAAAAACTTGGATATCTCTAACAATCACCTAGAGGGATTCATTCCTTACAATATAGCCAGTTCCTTCCCGAGTTTAGAATTCCTGAACATGTCTACAAACAACTTTGAAGGCAACATTTCCTCTTCGTTCAGGGACATGACTGCTCTGTATTTGTTAGACTTATCCAATAATCATCTTGAAGGTCCTATTCCAATTGAATTTTGTGAACTGAAAGCCCTCGTTTTGTTAGATCTTTCACAAAATTCTCTCACTGGGGTGATACCATCTTGCTTCGATTTATCATCTATCACTATTGTCCGGCTGTCCAAAAATAGGCTACATGGACCTTTTCCAACGGCCTTTCGAAACCTCTCGGGGATAATCGAGGAGCTTGATATCTCTTATAATCAATTCAGTGGGAATATTCAAACTTGGATAGGCAGCCTTTTCGGGCTTAGGATGCTTTTCTTGCAACATAATAACTTTGAAGGCAATATCCCAAAGGAGTTATGCCACCTGTCTACGTTAACCTTGATTGATCTTTCATTCAATAATTTCTTTGGCAGCATTCCCCCTTGTATTGGTAAAATTGACTTCAACTATATATATGGGGAACTTGGTGGGGGTTGGGCCCTTTACGAACGACCAACACTCCCATTATCATTAGAAAATCGAGGTGGGTTTGTTATTGGTACTCCTGTAGTACCAGAGGTAGAGTTTGAAACCAAGGGAATGACCTTATCCTACAGGGGAAACGTCTTATACCTTCTCTCAGGAATCAATCTCGCCCACAATAGATTGACAGGCCCTATACCACCTGAAATCGGGAACCTTAGCCATATCGAAGTGTTGAACTTTTCCCACAATCACTTGACCGGAACAATCCCTGCGACATTTTCAAACTTGAAAAGCATAGAAAGCTTGGATCTTTCCTACAACCACCTCAATGGGAAAATCCCCTCTCAGCTTACGGAGCTAAACTTCTTGGAAGTTTTCAATCTGTCCTACAATAACTTGAGGGGAAGGACACCTCAGAGAGTAGCTCAATTCGCAACTTTTGAATCGAGTAGCTACGTCGGAAATCCACTTCTTTGCGGTGAACCACTACCAAAGAAGTGCAATGCGGATTATTCACCTCCACCGACGCCAAGAGCTGCTATAAATGGTAGTGAAGAGGATTCCTGTTTCATTGACATGGATACTTTTTATATGAGCTTTGCAGGGTCTTACCTAACTGTGGTGTTGGCAATTGTGGCGATTTTGTTCATAAATCCCTATTGGCGAAGGGCATGGTTTCATCTTCTTGAGGTTTTCCTCACCAGCTCCTACTATTTTGTTGTGGACAATCTCCTGTACCCCGTGCGTGGATTTCTTTGGAAATAAGAAGCGCACCTCTCACTGTCTGATGGGGTACTTAAGGTACTGTAAAAAGTTTCTTATGGATTGTTGTTTGTACTGAATAAATTTGCAAAGTTAATTACTTATTGTAATTTGTAATGGTTCAGTTCTATATGTTTGACCATAAACCTTGTAATATCATTCTAGATTTGTGATATATTTGATGTACAATAATATGCAGCAATAAGTGTTATGCACCCCAATGTCGTAGGACCTGAAGAGAATCTCCAATAGCCTCTCTAAATTTGTGTGTATTAGGATAAAAAAGAAAAGAGTCTTCACAGAGGATCTTGAGGATAGGAATGCAGCAAAATAAAAAAAAACCAGAAGTCCAAACAAACAGGAACAATGGATTTACGTGGTCACCCAATCTGGGATACATCGCAGCTAGTTTCTCGAACCTGAGACCTTAATTAAAAGGAAGCTAACCCGTAAGTCTTAAGGCCTCGACCACCAGGTTTCGTTGGCATCTGTATTTGCCCTTCCGCATGACTTCCCTATGTTGCCCAACTTTAGAAGCACGAAAAACTGAACCCTTGGTTTCTTCTTGCAGGGTCTAAAGTAAATAATTCTGATAAACTGTGCAAATGGTGTCAAGGTACTCAGAAAGTCATTTTTCAGAAAAAGTTGTTTCAAACTCCAAGGAAGAGACACCCACAAATTCAAAATTATTTTACGTACAACAACAACCCTTCAGTTATAATAAGACTAAAAAATAAGCTTACAATACAAAAATTCTGCTCCTGTACGAGAACCACAACTGGAAAATAAAATTGGTTTCTCTATCAGACACAAAAATATTAGTCCGCTACATAACATATGATGAACTAGATTTTCTATAGCACAACAACTGTGTAGAACTTCCCCAACCTTTAAAGCAAAATCCTAACATCGAAGCACAAGAACCAAAATGGCCTAAAGAACTTCTTTTGAACGTAATTCAGCTTGGATGCCTCAAGTGCCTAGTGAAAAGAAGAGAAACCCACCACACTTATTAAAACTAATCCCGCTTTCACAACGAAAGTAACGAAGGGAAGTAGACCTTCCCTAACCGTATACGAAACCAAAACGGATACATACCAGACCCAAAGCAGCCTACAGATACAACAGACTTCACACAACACCAGCTATATGAAGAGGAAAAAAAATACAAGAAGCTACGGTCTTATTGGAACACGGAACCTGATTTCTGGAACACCTTTTGACCCTTCTCCAAGTACAGAGACAAGCCCTTGCGTCAGAAACAACCTCCACTGAAGTTTGCACAGTTTGAAAGATCTTAGAATTCCTCTCGAACCACACATGGTATGTGGCTGCAGCGAAAACCAATTTGTATACAGCATGCAGGAAACTAGCACCAATTCTAAATAAGAGTACTTCTAGCAATAGCGTACATCTGCTATAGGGGATAAGGGGACCCCAAAATCTGGGCAAATTATGCACATCGGTTGAAGATCGAACTTGCATGAAATTGAAGTTAACAACGGAAGCAACAGTCCGTTTTTATCATACTAACTTGCAAGCAGTTTGTACACTTGTTTGTTGGAGGCCTTCCAGCAATTGGTTGGTTATAACAAGGCAAGGGCCAAGGGTCAATAGTACTCAAAATCAGTACTATTGAGACAACATTCATGTTGCAAAAATGGATGAATAGAAGCCGGAAAGCTCAAATCAGAAGGAGAGTGATCCGAAGCTGCGTGACTTAATAATGTAAAAAATAAATAAATAAATAAGGTCAAGCATGCCCAAGTGGGATTAATTGTTTCTTACAAATCTATTCTTATAGTGCTTGTCAAATCTTAGATGAGGGAAAGCTGGCCTGTACAAGGAAACCTCTCTAAGAAGTAAGTTCACCACTACCATGAGAAATCGACACAAACCATCAACTGCAATGACCACGTGTGGTCAAAGGGAGGCCTTGATTTGTGCCAAAAATCTTTTTTTCCTCAATTGTAAAGCTCCCTACAGCAAACATGTTGCAGTTACAAAATGCTAAGTCAGCTCAGTCATGTATCTTTTCTATCTCGATAAGCCGTCAAGTGATCGTATGATAATTCATCTTTTTGTAACAGGAGCGAGTTAACTATAGTAAAGCATTTTGGAGTGGGAAAAGAAGTTAACGCAAGAAACAATTGAGTGACACAAATTCCACCTTGTATATGGAAGAGAGAAGTAGCAAACTCACAACTGATGTTCAGATAAAACCAAACAAACAAACATTATTGGGAAGACACATTGTCTTGATAGTGATCGCTTGTTCAGATAAAACCAAACAAACAAAAATATTAGTCCGCTACATAACATATGATGAACTAGATTTTCTATAGCACAACTGTGTAGAACTTCCCCAACCTTTAAGCACTTCTTTTGAACGTAATTCAGCTTGGATGCCTCAAGTGCCTAGTGAAAAGAAGAGAAACCCACGACACTTATTAAAACTAATCCCGCTTTCACAACGAAAGTAACGAAGGGAAGTAGACCTTCCCTAACCACATACGAAACCAAAACGGATACATACCAGACCCAAAGCAGCCTACATATACAACAGAAATCACACGACACCAGCTATATGGAGAGGGAAAAAAATACAAGAAGCTACGGTCTTATTGGAACACGGAACCTGATTTCTGGAGCACCTTAATTTTGACCCTTCTCCAAGTACCGAGACAAGCCCTTGCGTCAGAAACAACCTCCACAGAAGTTTGCTGAAAGATCTTAGCATTCCTCTCAAACCACACATGGTATGTGGCTGCAGTGAAAACCAATTTGTATACAGCATGCAGGAAACTAGCACCAATTCTAAAAATAAGAGTACTTCTAGCAATAGCGTACATCTGCCATAGGGGATAAGGGGACCACAAAATCTGGGCAAATTATGCACATCGGTTTAAGATCGAACTTGCATGAAATTGAAGTTAACAATGGAAGAAACAGTTCGTTTTTATCATACTAACTTGCAAGCAGTTTGTACACTTGTTTGTTGGAGGCCTTCCAGCTATTGGTTGGTTAGAACAAGGCAAGGGCCAAGGGTCAATAGTACTCAAAATCAATACAATTGAGACAACATTAATGTTGCAAAAATGGATGAATAGAAGCTGGAAAGCTCAAATCAGAAGGAGAGTGATCTGAAGCTGCGTGAGTTAAAAAAAAAAAAAAAAGGGTCAAGCATGCCCTAATGGGATTAATAGTTTCTTACAAATCTATTCTTATAGTGCTTGTCAAATCTCAGATGAGGGAAAGCTGGTCTGTACAAGGAAGCCTCTCTAAGAAGTAAGTTCACCACTACCATGAGAAATCGACACAAACCATCAACTGCAATGACCACGTGTGGTCAAAGGGAGGCCTTGATTTGTGCTAAAAATCTTTTTTTCCTCAAATGTAAAGCTCCCTACAGCAAACATGTTGCAGTTACAAAATGCTAAATCAGCTCAGTCATGTATCTTTTCTATCTCGATAAGCCGTCAAGGGATCATATGATAATTCATCTTTTTGTAACAGGAGCAAAGTTAACTATAGTAAAGCATTTTGGAGGGGGGAAAGAAGTTAACGCAAGAAACAATTGAGTGACCCAAATTCCACCTTGTATATGGAAGAGAGAAGCAGCAAACTCACAACTGATGTTCAGATAAAACCAAACACCAAAACATTATTGGGAAGACACATTGTCTTGATAGTGATCGCTTATTTAGGTTGTTAAATTCCTTGTTTTAAGAGGCATAAATAGGCAGAATGAATCTCACAAATTATAATTAACATCCAAGAGAGTGAACGCAAAACATCCATAATCTCAACCAATGACCATAAATTGCACAAAAATACTTATTGGAAGAGGAACAGCTATCACTAAAGCTGATTAAAAAAAAAATCATAGTTCTTTTGTCGTTTTGTTTTCCTCAATTAAATAATTATGAAGGGGGACTATTGGGGTTCCTAACTACTGCGGAATGTTCGACTGGGAGGTGCTCGCATAACCACTGTCTCTTTCTCCCGTCATCACTACCCCACAAAGGTACGAGTTGAACAAGATGCACTCACACAGGGCATCTAGTTTCAAGAGAACTACAACGTCAAACATTAAACTCACGACCGTGCATGGGGAGGGAGATAGTTTTACTCCACACCAACTCGGTGGTAACATATCATATCAATTGCAGTGGAGAGTTCCTAGATTGGGATATTTCGAAAAGAGAGTAAACCCAAGACTAACATCAAATAGACAGAACACAAAACACCACAATCTCATTCAACATCAATATGAACAAAAACACTTATTCAAACAAGAACAACTACTATTAAAATTGATCAAAAACCCAACATAATTCACTTACGGTGGCAACTCCCATAATAAGGAAATTGCAAAAGGATCTCATCAATGACAACAATCGGAACACAATAACTTATTCAAACAAGAACAACTAGCACAATAGTGGTCAGAAACCCATTCGAATTCCACTTACAGAGGCAGTTTCCCAGCTCGGAAAATCGCAAACTTCGAAGCCTCCGAGTAAGAATAATCAATCCCATTCTCCTTCAAAAACTCTTCAATCAACTTCTTGGCCTTCCCAGGCTCCACACTCTCACACTCAATCTCATAACAAGTCCCAAAATCATAAAGCGTCTCATCCACTTCCAAAACCAATCCATTCCAAGCATACACTCCTCTCACATTCTTAAACCCAACTAAACAAAGGAACCCTCCCTCAATTACCCCAAACTCATTTTTTACCCTATCCATGATCCTCGACCGGATCCCGCCGAGCCTCACCGGGTCAGCCACGCACTCGCGGCCAACCCGCGGATTCAGCTTCTCCTCGTCCTCCTCAACCCGGCTAACGCCGTTAGCGAGAACGGCATTGGCCTTGAGGGAGACGACGCACTTGGCGTAGTCGCCGTAGAAGCGGAAGCGGAGGACGGCCCGGCGGGAGGAGAGTTCTGCGGCGGCGCCGTCGAAAAAGTTGTTGTGTTGGCGGTGGGTGTGGCGGTGGAAGGGGGAGAGGAGAGAGAGGAGGGTTTTGTTTTGTGGGCGGCAGAGGACGGCAGCCGGATCTTCACTTCGATTTCCATCTTTTCTTGTTTACTTGTCGGGATTGTGGGTCTGGAGTTTCAGTAAAAATGAGGCCGCCGAAGGGTTTTCTTCAGGTTTTCCGGTAACAACGAAAGCGTTGGAAGGCTGGCTCTGTAGTACTAGGGTAATCGGAAAATGGAACGCCGTTGAAACGTTTAATCGTTGATTTTGCAGAGTTTCCCCTCTAAGCAGCAGCAGCTAAGCCAAATTTTTGGCCAAAAAACCTAATGCACAGTGCATATAGCTAACTCATCACTCTCAACACTCCAACAATCTTCTCTATTATCTTCTCTACTCCTATCAAATACTATAAAATATTGTCATATATACAAAATAAATATGTATCTATACACACACCTCATCTCTGCAACGACGAGAGAGACAGAGAACTGAAGAGAGATTTGGGGGTTTAGATCAGACCTCTTCCGATTGTTGCAAACCGCCGTCGGTCGGAGCATACCCCCATCTCTACAACCTCAAATCACGCAATATAGGGTTTCAATCGTTACCTCTTCTGGGCGCCATAGCTTTGTTTGTCGTCACTGTCACCATCACCGGAGATTGGAAGCTCCGTCGTCGTGCACCTCTTCCGATCGTCACCGTTTCTGGCTGTAGAGGGAGAGAGAGAAACAATAAAATACTGAATGGATGAGGAACAGTACCACGGTAAAAATACCTAGGTACTGTTCATAAATGTATGAGGAACAGTGCTTTACCGTAGCTGCTGCAGCTTCCTTTTCCTCTTCCTCTTCTCCATTTTGCCTCAGATTCCCCTTTGCCGTGGCTGTGACTGTTGCAGTTGCTCTTAAAACTGCCATTTTTCCCCTATTTCAATCGTGGTCAAACAAAGACGGACACAGTAAAAAAAGTTCTCTCCCCTAGTGGGAGCTTCTCTCTCTAACTGAGAGCTCTTAGGGTTTTATCCCTACCCAGCCTTCTACAGCCGCATCCCACCTTCTTCTCCATTCTTTCACCTTTCTTTCCTCCTCCACCTCTTATTTCTACACCCTTCTTCCCCTTTTTCCGATTGATGCTTTGAGGGGTGGGGCTGCCGCCTCTCCGCCCCACCCCTCCTCCTCATCCTTTTGCCGGACTCCACCCTTCAACCCATGGCCGGAGCCTTACCCACTTCTCCATTCCCGCTCCACCACAGGCCCTCATCCCCTCTATCATCACCGCACCTCTTCCCTCATTGCACCGCTACCCACCACCGCACCGCAACATACAGATCTTACCGTTTCCTCTGTGAGTCCGGATTTGACGATGGGTTGAATCTTGGTGTCTTGGCCCCCTCCGGCTAATAAAGCCTTCCAATGCCATGGGCGGCGGCTAAGGGAGCTTGGTCTTGTCCGGGGAAGCGACTGGTCGGTGAACTCGGTGAAACTCGGTGTGACTCAGTGACGACTCAGTGAGTCTTGTTTATACCAGTTTTTGGGTCCTCTGATTAGTTGTTTTTGTATAGTTTTGCTGTGTTTTTTTGTTTCGGATCTCTTTCTAGATTACATTTGGGCTGTATTGTGTATTGTAATGGATTGAGCTGGGTTCCCTTGGGGTTCTCTACCGCTAGCTTTTGATAGGATTCATAGTCCCGTCCCGAAGGTGTTGGGTCTGCTTCGGCAGGTGTGTCCGAGAGCCGGTAGCCTTTGATAGCTTTATGCCGTGTTCATTTCAATTGTTAGTGGTTGTGGTTTCTTTCCTGTCATTTGATGTAATCGTTGCCGGATGGCGTTGGTATGAAATTCTTGACATTTTAAAAAAAAAAAAAAAAAAAAATCGTGGTCAAAAAGGTACGATTGAGATTGAATTGGGTGCTTTGGCTAAAAATAATTCAAATTGGTTTTTTCTTTTTTTGTCTTTATTATTTTATTTTATTTTTTTGTTAGTTTTGCTTTTATAATTTTGTAGATTATTGGTTTGTCAAAAAAAGATGAATCTAAAAAGAAATTATGAAAATTTTTAAAAACTTAACGAAAGACAGAAATAATCTGGATAACGCAATGCCACACTTTTAAATGTGGTGTTAGTAGTACTACTAGGCCCGAAACAACCTCCACGGACATTGGCACAGTTTGAAAGATCTTACCATTCCTCTCAAGTGTCAAGCCATACATGGACATGCTATCGGTTGCACCAAAAACCAATTTGTATACAGCATGCAGAAAACTAGCACCATTTCTAAAATTACTAGCTCATTAAACTTCTTAGACCAAACTTAAGAGGGCTTCCAGCAATCACACATCTGCTTAAGAGGACCCTAAAATCAAGCCATGGGCGAGTTTGTAAACGTTATAACAAGCAAGCAATTTTTGCACTTGTTTGATGGAGGCCTTCCAGCTATTGGTTGGTTATAAGAAGGCAAGGGTCAATAGTACTCAAAATCAACACTATTGAGACAACATTAATGTTGCAAAAATGGATGAATAGAAGCCAAAGGGGGAGCCAAATTGCAACGGGCAATTTTGAGATGTGGAATACAAACCACGAAGGCAATTTTGAGATGTGCCATACAAACTACCCTGAAGCTTGCAGCATCACTGTGAGCCAATCACCACACGAACTTCGTAGGGTCTTACGTAACTGTGGTTATGGTAATTGTGGCAATTTTGTTCATTAGTTCTTATTGACAATCTCGTGTGCCTCTTGCGTGTATTTCTTTAGAAATAAGCAGTGCATCTCTCTCACTATGTGATATGGTAAACGTATCCTAAAAGGTTCCAATTAATGGAAACTTTCATCAAAATGCATCAAAGTTTGATTGATTTCACAATGGTTTTATTTATTTAAGCGGCCAACAATTTCCACTCACTGGGAAAGATTTCATACGAAACAAAGGTCAGTTTTAATTTCAAGCTCTTCTCGTTCACTGAGAAGAAAAATGGAACTGATGCAAAAAATATGACATCAAGCCATGGGCGATTGTAGCTCAATACAAGATTCCATGAACTGATGCAAAAAATAAAACACGTATATGTATAAATTGAATATAATTCAGTTAGTTAATGCCAATTATGAATGACTAGTTATTTCGGTTTTTTTGTTTAACGGATTTAACTACCTCAACTCTGGAAAAAATTGGTTCTTTAATTTCCATCTCTTTGGACACAACCGTGTTAATATGGGGTCCATATATTTGATTGTGAGTCCTACAAAAAAGTGTGGCATTTGAGTTATCCAGATCATTGAATAATTGGGCAGCTTAGGGCCCAAACAAATGTGGTGTTAGTAGTGCAATTATCAATAAATTTGATAATTGGTTCTTTCCCTGTAAATGTTTTTTTCGGTGTGGGTAATGAGAAAAAGGGGGTGTTTATAGAATTAGTATGTGCGGTATTGTTGGGTTTCGTTCTGATTGATATATTTACAGGGACTGAGATAGAAAGGAACTAATCAATCGAGGAAGAAAAACTTGAAGTCAACTATTAAGACGAAGACGATGCACAGGTCGTCAGAGACAAACCCATCAAAGATTCCATCAATTTCGTACACGGCACTTCGTTGCCATCTTGGGAGTAATAAGATGATTACTTTGGACAAAAAAAAGCTACACACAACAAATCTCACAAAACACCCACACAACACTCGTAATTACATTGGCACATATATTTCAGTTAGTTAATGCCAATTATGAATGACTATTTATTTTGGTTTTTTGTTAAATGGATTTAACTACCTCAACTCTGGAAAAAAATTGGTTCTTTCCATGTCTTTGGACACAACCGTGTTGATATGGGGTCCATACATTAGGTTGTGGGTCCTACAAAAATGTGTGGCGTTTATGTTATCCAAAGCATTGAATAATTTGGCAACTTAGGGCTCATACAAATGTGGTGTCAATAGTGCAATTATTGATAACTTGATGCCTAGTTTTAAAACGTGATTGAAAGAGATGGTGTGGAGCCCATCTTGGCCCCCCTTTAATAATCAAAACCATCTATTTTGTAAAAACTAATGTATAGATCATCTTGCAAAAATCAACCGTCCATTGTTTTCCAAACAAATTAGAAACTTAAAGATATGCGGTACTAAGGTGGGTCAAGGTGAGCCCCACGCACCTTATTACTGTTTTTGGGTGTGGGTAATGAGAAAAAAGGGAGTGTTTATAGAATTAGTATGTGCCGTGTTACTGGGTTTAGTTCTGGTTGATATATTTACAGAGACTAAGATGGAAAGGAACTAATCAGCTGCCAAGGAAGAAAAACTTGAAGTCAACTATTACGACGAAGACGATGCACAGTCGTCAGTGACAAACCCATCAAAGATTCCATCAATTTCCCACACGGCATTTCGTTGCCATCTTAGGAGTAATAAGATGATTACTTTGGACAAAAAAAGCTACACACACAACAAATCTCACAAAACACCCTCACAACAGTACTCTTACAATGGCACATAGGTATGGGCCCCACACATGGGCCCCACCCCTATGTGAGAGTGTTGTGTGGATTTGTCGTGTGTGTAGCATTGTCGAAAATTCACAATGCCATACTCACAATTGCATAATCAAACTTGTTACATCACCTTTTTAAAAAAAAACTATGAACATAGAAAACAGTTTCCAAATTAATAAGAACTCTTTTTTAGAAATAGAAAATTATTTTTCAAAAACACTTTCTTAAAAACTATTTTTGGAAACTGTTATTTTGAAGAAAAACAATTTTCTAAACAAAAAACAATTTTCCCAAAACTATTTGAAATAGAGGCCCCAAAATATTTAGGCCCCTTACTATATATGTAGTGCTAAATTACTATTTATATTAGTTTAAGTCTGCCTATATCTACGTAAAATTTCGGGATTAATTATTCAGTAGTCTTGGAGCACAACGTGGTGCTCCAGTTATTCCAGCGCCATACATTTACGTGAGGTCCATACACATTGTTTTCGATCACACAAGATTTTGTAGTGTTTTGAGTGTTCCGGAACACAACACGGCGGTCATCCAAGAGCACTGCATAATTAGACAGCTTCAGGGTCCCAACATATGTGGTGGCAAAATTCAAATTCTCAATAACTTGACGCCTAGTTTTCAAACATGATTGATAGGGATGGTGTGCTGTGTTCTTCAATTTTTGTTTCTGCTTGAAATTAATGAGGGACTGAGATTGAAAGGAACTAACGAAGAAAAAGTTGACGAAGATAATAACGAAGACCCAATGAGTTGGTCTTACTTTTCTGTTTATCTTTATCCTTTTTTTTTGGACAAAAAGCAGTATGACTTCTTGCAGTGGAATTGCTAGATGGGAGAGTTGGCAAGCGTTGTAACTAAGCAAGCACTTCCTCAATCCCCCATATATGCAACTTTATTTTAGTCCTCAATCTTTTAATATGTTACAATTATATAATTATATATATAAAGGGCATTTTAGGATTTATTTAAATCTCGGGATGGAAACATATATAACTCCTAAATAGGCTCAGGATGATTTTCTAATTTCAAATGACTAAAATGATGATTATTTAAGTGTCCCATAAAATTGTGTAGCTGACCCAATTAATTGGGACATTAGGCTCGATTTGATTTGGTTTGGTTATTTAAGCTTGAGAGACAGAGCCAATAATTTAATGTTTTAGGGGCCTGGGCAACTATTACCTATAATCTACTCCCTCCGTCCCAAATTATTTCACCTGTTTCCGTTTTGGAATCTCACAAAAAGTTGTCTATATCTATATCTCACAATCTATAATGGTTTTTATGATTAGGTAATTTATGTTTAAAAAAATTAATTGAGATCTATTAAACAAGATCCATATTGAATTTATAAAATATTATAGTATAAAAGATATAGACAAATCTTTGAGACGTCCAAAAAAGGAAATAGGCAGAACATTTGTGATGGAGGGAGTAATAAATTATGCTATAGATAATAACGAGAAGGTACCGGGATTTTTTGAACTGAAAATAAGCACAAAACAAGCAAATTAATTGTATTGTTTTGGAACCATACCACGGCACGTAAATATCTTGATGTACTTTTATCTGATACCACTTTTCGGAGAATGAAAAGTGGAACGAAAAAGGAGCCTTTTGCAAAGTGTAAATTACCTCATCCGTCCGGATTTATTACTATTCCATTTTAGATTAGATAATTTTGCTACGTACACACCATTTCGAATACACTTTTTGAACACACTAACCGAAAATGAGACGTCCCACTACATATTTGGACAATCAAATTTGTTCATTTTATAGCTTTAGACGTCTAGATCATTATGCAAAAAATGAGATTCATTAGATATCGAAAAATACTTGATTCAAATCTATTGAATAACGGGAAGAATTTTAACGATTTACTTTTTCTCAACGAAATGCAAAATTTTAAGATTGCTTTTAATGTCTAATGAATTTGATTTTTGGCATGGACAATATCCATGTCAAAACTTACAAAATGAACAATTTCGAATGTCAAAGTGCGTCATGAAACTCACCCTTTATATTTGATTGTGTGGTTGAGGCCGGGTGGTGTGAATAGAATTATCTTTTATTTTGATGGAAACTTGCCATAATTTTATTAAACTAAGGGGTAAAACTCAATTATTGCAAAAATCGTTTGGGGCACACATAATACGCTAATAGACTGATTAATTAATTTCAGAGTCCATGGCACCAGCTAAAAGTACTACAAAATCTAGCATAAATTGCTCAGCACAAAAATGCTAGCGCTCGCATGAGAGTCAAACTCTATTTTATCATCAATGAATTCCTCCCCTCCTCCCTATATGGAGTAAATATTAAAGGAAACAGGGGGTGTTACGCAACGTGTTGTGCGGGCTTACTTTGGCACCGCGCCGGCACCGTTCCGACGATCGGAGACGTCCACCATGTAGAGTTCGTCGAGTACAATAAGTGTACCAAAAATCAACTCAATCCGATATCGTTAAGTGCCTCATCAAAAGACAAATAAGTTGAAAAAATGGTTTCAATGGTTTTCATCTAGTGTTTCAAAACATATATGTTCCAATTTTTCTAAACTTATTTTTGTTCCGATGAGGCACTTAACGATATCCGATCAAGTTGATTTTTAATACAATAGTAGTACTCGACGAGCTTTACACGGTCGACGTCTCCGATCATCGAAACAGTGCTGGTGTACAATGAAAAGGAAATCACAAACATGTCAATTTACGTGTGTGTGTGTGTGTGAATAATTCAGGGATTACTCGTCTTTTTACACGTAGAGCAAAAGAGGGATTCTATGGAGATAAAAAAGAAATGGGGAAAGACATTGAGCGACTGGCATTATTTTCTTCTTCTCTCTCCCTCAGAGAAAGTGATGGGCATGCCATATCAAAGTTACACAGAAACGACAACTACGCGTTTTGCCTTTTGCCCGAAGGAAATGGTGAAACACATTGAGGACATGAGTTGACTGAAGACTTGTGTCATGGACACGTAGTGGTCTTCGCAACAGTTGATTTGGCAATAAACTTGTTTATTTTGGCTTATTTTCAGTTTTATTAAAAAAATATTAGTTTTGATCATAATTTTATATTTTTTTGATTCGTTTCGTCGAGACGAATTCAAAATCCACAAAAATTTGATGCAAAACTAACAAATGCAAAAAAAAAATTTGAATAAATTCAAATTCAAAAAACCAGTTTTGCATTTTTTTTTTGTCAAAGCACCCCTGATCAGTCAAGAGTAACCATTTGTTTGGGAAAATAACTGGTTCATGATTCTTGCACCAAGCACTACTGTTTGGATTCAAGTATTTATTTCATATGTTATACTCCTAACGTGTTTATTGTGTTGGGTCAAGGAAAAGAAAGAATTATTGCAATTAGCACTTGTGGAGGCTGATGCCTTCTCCACCAAGTTGATTGGGATAGGGATGACGGAGTCAAGATTTTGATTTCTATGTAGCGGGGGCGGGCTATATACATGAATTAGTAGCAGAGTTATATAATTTGATGATATATATATTTTTTCAATGCAATAATATGGTTTTTTCAAATTGTAATAGGGGCATGCAACCGCGCCTACTAGTCACCTCCTGACTCCATCCGATCTTTGAAATTTATGAAATGATTTGATAGGTATGTGAAGACCCACTCCAACAATCAATATTCGAGATTGTGTTTGTACTCAAGGGTCATTCACATTGAAATTTGAAGAAAACTCCATCGTATTTTTATACACACACAAATACACATGAAAAACCTCACCGAGAAGAGCGTCACGGCTCTCCCTCTCGGGCCACTCCCAATGAGGGACTCCTCAAGGGTTTTTAGTGCCCAAAATCTAATCTAAAAATTTTGCCCTTAGGAGTTAAAACAATTCCCAAAGGTTCCAACTTTGCGTGAATCAATGTGTCAATGTCTTTGGATACTAAGCGACAGCGAGAAAGGAAGAAATATGGACCTTACACCCATACAAGTTACAACTTGTTTGGATGAATGAATTGTTGGAAATTTCGGTGTGAATGAAACGGGGCATTCGGAGGGTCTTACGAGGCAACCGAAGGGACCCCACGAAATGGAAGATACGCGTGATAATATCGTTGGTTAATGCTCCAATTACACCCCTCCATGATAAGGTTTGAAGGCATTCATTCCCGTGGCAGTTTTCTTCCTCAAATTCAAATGTAGCATTTGTGAGAGGAGTTTCAAATCTACAGAATTCAATTGGAAAATTGAATTTCGTATTGAATGGGGAGACTCCCCCATAATTCCCGATGTTTTCAGCTCCATTTCGAAGCTATAAAAGGGCAGCTCGGTTGTGTGTTTCATCTTCAATTTTCATGCAACACATATACTCCAGTAATCGTTCTTGAGAGAGAGAGGCAGACGCAAGTTACAGTTCGCCAAGGCTTCCAGCGGAGGTGCTCCGGTGGTCGTGATTCTAGCCAGGGGCGACGCCAGCTCTTTGGGTATGGGGTCAAATGAACCCACTAGGGTGGAAAATCTCACATTTCCTCTGCAATTTTTTTGCTTTTGTAAAACCTCTAGTGATATGTCACCACTGACAAAGACCTTTGAACCCATAGACTTGCAAAAGAAAATCCAAAGGCTGTCATTTGTCCACCTTAACATGAGAACAACATAGCTCCCCAGAGCACAGTCTCTCTCTCCTCTCTGCATGTTAGTCTTGATTCTTGAAATCCACCTACACTTTTTTCTTTTCCTTTTATACATTCTGTATATACGGTAGACCTAAAAGATACTAGTAGTAGCACATTAGCTGCAGAATTAAAATTAAATGCAACTATAGATCAAACTCATCAAATTTTATCCAAGAATTGTAAAGTATATACAGGTTTGTTCCACTAACTTTGGCTTATATAGACTTGGCTCTTTGGATTTTTTGGATTGACGCATGTGAGGAGAATAATTTCTCTTGTGAAACGTAAAAAACAAAAAAAAAAACCCAAAAAAACTCTTTCGTGGAACGAGGCCTAAGTCTATTCAAGACATGAGATGACTTATTCTATAAACTTATTTCATGACACCACTAGCCACAATTTCTGGAGTCGCCACTGATTCTAGCCGTTGTATCCTGGGACGAACATGTCGGTTCAACCTACAACACCCACGGTAGGCGGCACATCTTTGTTAAGGAGAGTGTGGTTACACACGACTCGACACTGTTTGTATCTCTGTTTTCCAATTCTGTAATTTCCAGTTTGTTGAATATTTACTTTGTAATCTGTTCATCTTATTTGTACACGCTGTGATCAATGAAATTGTTCTTTGGAATTGCGATTGCCACTGTAATTTTTCCAACATGAACAGGTGTGGGAAACTGTGAGAAATGAAGGAAAAATATTGGTGGGTTTTCGTTGGTTCAGTTTGTTTCTCATTGATGAGTAATGGTGATGATGACAAAAAGATCAGAATGAAGAACAGAAATGGCGAGATTTGAAGAAAAATAGTGGGTTTTCATCAATTCGGTTTATTTCTTGCCCTTTCGGTGAGAAACATAGGCAATACCCCTACCAAGATTTTAAATAGTAGTATCGGGATACGTAGCGGTAGCGATATTGGTGATACGGTGAAATATTGGCCGATATCGGACCGTATATCGGTCAATATTTGTATCGGTACCTTGAAAAACCTATACATATCATCTACTCAAAAGATTGGGCCTATTTTTTGGTCGAGGCCATTTTCTGAAATATGATTAGGCCTTTTTTGTCTAAGCATTTTTAAAAACAGGGCCTTATTTTTCCGTTAAAAACACCATTACTCAAGTCTAATAGTAAAAATAGTGGGAGTACATAGATAAGTCAAGGCAGGCTACATTGCAAACCACACACCCAAGGCAGGCTCTGAGATTTAGGGGGCCTCAACTCTCAATATATTATAGTTAAAACTTAAAATTACATAGGAAAGCAAATAACTTTCATAGATAAGTCATTTGAAAACATAACTATTACACAGACATAAAATTGGAGGCCCCAAAAATTAATTAAAATTTGGGGGTCTAAAGCGGTGGCTTTACGGGTTTTAGCCTAAAGCTGGCTCTGCCCGCACCCTGATCTCCCTCTCAATCCGTACATATATACACAAGAGTTGGCCAAAGCCATAAAGACTTTCCGCGTAAGTTGGTTGGAATAGTAGCTGCCGACGCAGGGAAAATGATCCTGTGCTTCACGCACCTATTCATCCTTGGGAGGAATCAATAGATTGTAGATCTCGATTCGTCTTTTTTCTCTGTTTTCTTTCTTTCTTCTTTTTGGTAGAATTCTTCAGCTTCAGCAAATGGAGGAGATAATGATGCCACGGCTACTTGTTATTGCGGCGCTGTAATTAGGCTGTTACCCTCTGGCTCAAATAACTCTCGCCACCCCACCCCTCCTCTTTGTTTTGTATTTTACATCGCTCGATCCCGTATACGTCGCGAGAATCAGGTGTAGCTAGCGGTCATGAATTTTTGAACTTTAATTTTTTGACGTATTGGCCGATATAGTATGATCCGTTCCGTATTGGAGCCTCCAAATCCCGAGACATACCCAAGTGATGTTGTGCTGACTCTAAAGTTTTCTCTGCAACAAATTGTATCGCATGCACGCAAGACAGACAACCATACCGAATTTTCAAGCTAGCTTCTTAACAAGTGCAAGGAATTTAATGTAATTAAAGCTGAGTTTCCACTATGGTATTTTTCATAATTTGTCGGTATTTTGAGTATTTTTCAACTTCTCCTCGTAAACATTACAAGAAATACCATTTAGCAGAAATGACACCTAGCTACTTTTAACTACAATGGGAAAAGATGATATTTTTTGTACAATTTCAACCTAAATGGTTTTGGGGTTTTACGAAATTGGTGATGGCCGATGGGTCTCACTCTGAACAAATTTGATTCATGAATCTGCCTCTTAAGAACTTTCATGGGTACTTACAAAAGGAAGATGTACAATTAGGCGTACGCGTATAATTTCCAACTCTGCGACTGCAAAATTTTGAAACGACTCAAGAATAAGGAAATATCTCACGCTACGAGGGGCAAATAATTAGGCAAAATGAGAATAAGTTTTCTTATGGATTGACCAACAAAAGAATCGCTAGCATGGCGATAAGAGCAGGTCCGACCCGGGTGTTTGAGTGACCCAAGTCCAACTCAAACTTGGCTGCCCACTTAATAAGACATGAAATTGTAATTGCATGACATGAGAGAGAACCATTCCCTTGCACTTTTTTTCTAATGGGTATTTTTTTATTATCATCCTATCTTGAAAAAATGGAAACTAACTAAGATGATTGTTTTAAAAACATATATCTTTGTAAATTGAATATATTTCAGTTAGTTGCCTATAATGAATGACTAGTTATTTTGGTTTTTTGCTTAAGAACCTCAACTCTGGAAAATTTTGATTTTTTTTGGGTCTTCGGACTCAACCGCATTATCCCCTTCATAAATTGCAGAAATTACATAATAGATTTTAGTCTTCAAAATGTTAGAACAGTGTTTTGATTTTGATCTGGTGTAAAACAAATGTTTGAGTATGTAAGAAAAAATTGACAATTTCATTCAAAGACAAATTGACTCTTTCGATTTGCTCCAGAGATAAAAAAATACTCAAATTATGACGGTACTTACCACCAACATCTTCCAATGAAGTAAGAGTGAAACAAGAACGATAATTAGATCTTCGGAAAGTTTGAAGAAATGTAACCTCAGATATGGGTAAAACTTAAAGGACAATTTTTTGTTTTTTGTTATTTTTGGTCCTTTTTTATTTTTTGCAGACGAAGGCTCCTTCTTGAATAAAGCAGAATTATAGTAAATTTCCCAGGTTTCTCCCTTCTTTTCTTTACTTGGAAAAAATATTAAGTTCTCTAGGCCTTCTCCACCACATATTAGCTAACAAAAAGAATCCTGTGCATGAGGTCCAAAGCCAGCTCTGGGTGAAAGCCCAAGAAAATGCGGCTCCAGGCCTCCCAAAACTGTTTGAACCCCAAAGTATTTAAGCCCCTTTACTATGTATTGCTAAATTACTATTTATTAGTTTAATCCTGAGTTTCCCAAAAAAATTTATCAAAGATAAAATTAAGATTTGATAAAATCATGGTTGATTTTATCAAATGAGGAGGAGGTTTGATAAAATCTCACCTCTTTTTAATGCAAAAGGCTGAGATTTT
Source organism: Vaccinium myrtillus (assembly GCA_016920895.1). Taxonomy (NCBI): domain Eukaryota; kingdom Viridiplantae; phylum Streptophyta; class Magnoliopsida; order Ericales; family Ericaceae; genus Vaccinium; species Vaccinium myrtillus. Next base: position 55,335 of record JADGMU010000799.1, read on the forward strand.
ATCAAACATCTTCCTCATTTGATAAAATCAAGGGTTGATTTTATCAAATCTTGATAAATTTTTTTGGGAAACTAGGATAAGTCTGCCTATATCTACCTAAGCTTTAGGGATTAATTATTCAATAGTCCCGGAGCACAACGTGGTGCTCCAGTTACTACAACGCCACACATTTATTTACATGAGATCCATACACTTATGTGGGTCCCACAAGATTTTGTAGTGTTTGAGTGTTCCAGAACACCACGCGGCGGTCATCCAAGAGCACCGCATAAGTAGACAGCTTTAGGGCCCAAATAAATGTGGTGGCAAAATTCAAATTATCAATAACTTGACGCCTAGTTTTCAAACATGATTGATAGGGATGGTGTGCCGTGTTCTTCAATTTTTGGTTCTTCTTGAAATTAATGAAGGACTGTGAGATTGAAAGGCACTAAGGAAGAAAAAGTTGAAGTCAACTACTTAGACGAAGACAAAAACGAAGACCCAATGAGCAGTATGATCTTGTTGTACGCTGTAACTCTATTTATAAAAGGCAAAGGCCATGTAATTGTTTATCTATAAGCCTTTCAAAGAAACACTTTGTGCAGTTATATTTCTCTGGGTGGGTGATGATGGAGTACGTTCAACATTTATTGATGAGGTTATTTTGGGTATTGGTGATCCTGTTAGCTGTCGAAAATGGCTGCAATGGGTGTTGGGAAAAAGAGAGAATTATACAAGAGAATGGAGACGAGAGATTATCTGGACTGCTGTCAATGGGAACGTGTTACATGTAATTCCACGACACATCGAGTTGTCAAACTTTCACTCAATTATACAAGAGAATGGAGACGAGATGATTATTGGTATCTAAATGCCTCTATTCTTCTCCCCTTTGAATCTCTCCAAAGCCTAGACTTGTCTGACAACCAATTGTATGGTTTCGTTGGAAATGAAGGTATGATTTTTGACCTCTTTTAATGATGAAATGAAAACTAATCTCAAATTCAACTTCTTTTTTTTTTTTCCTTTTTCATAATTTAGGTGGTTTGGGCCAGTCTATTACGCCTCAATTAAATCTTAGGATACTAATTTCACTGTACACATACACAGCACACACCCACACAAATATATATATACACATTTGCATAGTAAATGGACTTGCACAACAGAGAAAGGGGAAGCCACTTGTAATACCGGTGTTTTCCGCATATAATTTATCCACAAAATAAGGGATTTTGTTGGTGCTTAGACAGATTTACAAACCTGAGCAACATTGAAACTTTGTTCATGAATGATGTTATACTCGATGACGACTTTCTTCTGAACATTAGAATCATGACTTCCATTCAAGTGTTGTCCTTGAGAGACTGTGAACTCAATCGTATTCTTTCAATTAAAGGAATAACATAGATTTGTTATTCTACTCCCCTCCCCAAAAATAAAAGGATAAAAAAAGGAACATATTGGTCTTTTATGAAATTTGTATGTTGAATATCATGCTAAGATTTTCAATATGTTCCATTTCTTTTAAGGGCTTTGCGAATTGAAGACTCTCCGAGAGCTTGATGTCACACGAACTGGTTTTGGGGGAGCCTTACCATGGTGCCTGTTGAACTTGACATCCCTTCGACTACTGGATATCACTTCCAATCACTTTAATTGAAATATTGCTCAGTCTCATCTTATCAATTTGACATCCTTGGAATACCTATCACTTTCCAATAATGACTTTGAAATTCCAATCTCATTCAAGTCATTTTTTAGCCACTCTAAACTTAAGTTCATTGAGAGCATGAACAACAACAGATTATCTAGTGAAATTCCACAATTGATTGGGAAATGACTGCTCTAAGTATGCTAGACTTATCCAATAACAGATTATCTGGTGAAATTCCACAGTTGATTGGGAATATGGGGTTATGGGTACTAGACTTGTCCGGTAATCATCTTGAAGGTCATATTCCGATTGAATTTTGTAAACGCAAAGAGCTCTGGTGGTTAGATCTTTCAAAAAACTATATCACTGGGGTGATACCATCTTGCTTCAATTCATCATATATCTCCAGTATCTGACTGTCCAAAAATATGATGCATGGACCTTTTCCAACGGCCATTCAAAACATCTCTTCTATAGTAGAGCTTGATCTCTCTTATAATCAATTCAGTGGGAATATTCCAACTTGGATAGGCAGCCTTTCCGAACTTAGGATTCTTCTCTTGCAACATAATGATTTTGAAGGCAATATCCCAAAGGACTTATGCCACCTGTCTATGTTAACCTTGATTAATCTTTCATTCAATAATCTCTTCGGCAGCATTCCCCCTTGTATCTGTAAAATTGACTTCAACGGAAAAATCTGGGGGAAAATTTACATTTCTTACTCACGACTGACACTCACATTATCATTACATGATCTGATGATTTTCCAAAAGAATGGACAAAATCGAGATGCAGTTTTTCATTCAACTGCAGTAGAAGAGGTGGAGTTTGAAACTAAGGGAATGATCTTATCCTACAAGGGAACCGTCCTAACCCTTTTCTCAGGAATCAATCTCTCCCACAATAGATTGACTGGCCCAGTGCCACTTGAAATCGAGGACCTTAGCCATATCAAAGTGTTGAACTTTTCCCACAATCAGTTGATTGGAACAATTCCAGCCACATTGTCAAACTTTCCTCAGTTATATCTTTCCTACAACCACCTCAATGGGAAAATCCCATCTCAGCTTATAGAGTTATACTCTGTTTTCAATCTGTCCTACAATAACTTGAGTGGAAGGATGCCTCAAAGAGTAGCTCAATTCGCCACTTTTGAATCGAGCAGCTACGTTGGAAATCCACTTTTTTGCGGAGAACCACTACCAAGGAAGTGCATGCAACTGGTTTACCTCCATTGACATTGCCAGTAGCTGCTACTAATCATACTGAAGAAGATTCCAGCTTCATGGACATGGACACGTTCTATATGAGCTTTGCAGGGTCTTACATAAGTGTGGTTTTGACAATTGTGGCCATTTTGTTCATAAATCCGTATTGGCGAATGGCATGGTTTCATCTTGTTGAGGTTTTCATCACCTCATGCCACTATTTTGTTGTGGACAATCTCGTGTGCCCCGTGCGTAGTTTTTTTTTGGAAATAAGCAGCGTATCCTCTCTGTTGTAGATAAGCTTCTGTGTGTTCTGGGGCGTGTGTGTGGTTTGAACTTTGTAATTTTGTACGATTGAGTAAGAACCAATAAAATTTGGAGTGCTACTACGATCACCGCACAGTTTACTGGATTTTGCTACCCTCTCGCGTATATTGTAACGTGGATTCCTACCGGGCAGAATTTTTCCTGCGACGTGGAAAAAATTAATAAATGAACGCGATAAATAGACTTTGTGTTTTTTTGTTTTTTCCCTCCAAACGATAGGATGCTAGCATTCTACGAACTTGATATGTATCAATGAGAAATCAATTTATTCTCCATATTACTGAGAAGGAAATCAATCCACTCAAAGTTTGGATTAACAAAGAGGATCGAGTAATTGTTACGGCCTTTTCTGTGGCTGTATTCTACTTCTTTTCGAGTGCCAGAGGTCCAATGTATTTTTTGGTTCTACAAAATTAGTGACGAGTCACACTAAGAACAAATTTAACTCACGAAATCTGCTTTTTAAAAACTTTCGTGGGTACTTACAAAAGGAAGATGAACAATTAGGGGTGTAATTTTCATTTGTACGTTTAGAACAGAGCAAATTTTTTTAAGAAACAAAAGAATAAGGAGATATTCACACTAAGATATCAACCACAATGCCACGAAATCGTTGCAGGAATATTGATATTTTTGCCTTTTTGATACTGGAGCACATTTTCTGATTTTACACGAACGGTACACTTGCTCTAAAATATTGACCAATATACTTACCACGTCCCTGACCTAGCATTTGACAGTCTTAAAATTTCTGAAATGATTTTTCAGGTCTGTGATTAACCTAGTTCCTAGTCCCAACAACCAAGATTGGAGATTGTAGTTCTCTATTCTTCTTGTTTTTAGTAAAATTCCCAACAACCAATTTTTTTTATTTTTTTACTAATACACAACATTGTCATAAATGACATCGGGTTTTTCCAAACTTCTGCCATAAATGATTTGGACAATGGCGCCATTAGTGCACTCACTAGTAATATACTCGCTCCCCTAATTTTAATGGGGTCTGACGGTGGAATTGATCTCATAAGATTAGTTAAGGTGCGCAAAAGCTGGCCCAGACACTTGGTTATATATATATACTCACTCCCCTGACCTACTATTTGACAGCCTCAAAATTTCTGGAATTATTTGTCAGGTTCTTGATTAAACTAGTACCTACTTCAAACGACCAAGATTGGAGATTGGAGATCTCTATCATTCTTGTTTTTATCACATTTGTATTTCTTGTTTTTTTGGTAAAATTATTTTCTTTTTCTTCTTCTTTGTGTAAAGATTGACTTCAAAAGTGGAGGAGATAATGCCACAACTACTAGTTATTGAGATCCGGTCAAATAGATACGCCCTTCTCTCTGTTTGTTTAACTTTGTTATCCAACCGCAATGGTGGAGCCAGCATTGAACGTCATGGCATGGGGGCAACTATTACCTGCAATCTAACAATACTCATTAAGTCTCCGGGTTTTACAAGATTTGATCAATTACACCTAAGCCGTCTAGGTCCGTCAACTCGTAGATGGAATATTCTTATGTGTCTATCTTCCCTCCAAAATGTCGTTTTGGGAACAAGCGAGGGAGGTCATTTTACATGGTGTTGTGGGGCCTACTTCGGATCCCACACAAATAATCCAAACCATTCATTGATTTTGAGACAATAATTTGACTGGTTTTGCAAAACATCAGCCCAATTGAATATTTGTAAGTAATTAATCTAATTCGTTCATATTTTCATTTTGAATTTAGTCTCTATAATCTTAAAGTATTTTCAAGAAAAGTTAAAACATGTGTGCTCGGTATTGTCTTGATTTGACCACAATATTGTAGAGATTGTTACAACTTACAAAGAACATGAAATAAAAAGTATTTTCATCAGACATCGATAGATTTCAAAATGTAAATATTTATTTGTAGAACATCAAATATTTTTTTTTTATCAAGCTCTACAAAGGGAACTTTTTGAATCACCTAAAATTTGTGCAAAATAGATATGAAAGGAAACTCCAGTTTACTGCTATCGACCAAAAGTTGCAATTGTTGGAATCCATTTGATTAAAAGAGTAAGCTGCATGGATATTGTGATTACCTGCAGATACATATATCTTGTTATTGAAAATGGAACAAGATCAACACAATTGCTGTAAGATTTTTGTTACCACAACACGAGGATTGAACTGTAGCATATCTTTGCAATCCACATCATGAAAAGAAAAATACACACTGTCGATCGAGGACACTTAGGAAAACACAAATGATACATTTGCTTCAATTCTGACACAAATTAATAACAACCATTTATTAAAATTGATTTTGGCACTTCTCAAATTACTAACCGCACTACAAAAGCACAGTGCCAAAATCAATCCCTATATGAATCCTCTCCGGTTACTGCACCGGACGGTCCAGCAATTCCTGCTCAAGTTTCGTGGTATCCACTCCATCCATTCTGATCCACGCTTCTATTCCACCGATATCACTCACAGAATCTATCAATATAACATTGTTGGGATAACCACGCTGTGCAGTACTCACCCAAGCAAGCTCACCGCAACCAAAATGCCACCCGTAAAAAGGAAGCCCACACCAACTAGAAAATATGGCGTAATTCACTTCCTTGTCAAAGATGTACTGAGCTGCTTTCCTCATCTTTGTAATCAGCTCAGCCAAATCCAACTCTCCGCTACCCAATGAAAACACTCCCAGGAAGAGGTTCCCCAAGGCAGATTCCGATAAAGGCAGGTCCATCCTCCGCCTTATATTCACTGTATGACTCGCCACCGACAAACGTCTTTTTTTAGCGATAACCCACTTCCAAAGCGCTGCAGTTACCAACGCAATGTGGGTAGGTTGAATCACATTGTTGGCTTTTAGTACTTCAGCTCTTAGAGCAGCTATTTTTGAGCTACTGAACAAGAACCTTCGACTGTCACCCGAACTTCGACGAAATCAACACCTTGATCATCGCAATCGACTGAGCTCTGTCCTTTGAACCTTCCGGCAAATGGGTAGTAAAGAACTAATTCATCCGAGAGCGATCTTTTTAGGACAGATGAAATCTCAGCTCGGTTGGCGTTGCTACTATTTTTATCGTGTGAGTAGCATTGAATATGTGAGGTATGGAAGAAAGGTGGACCAAATTGATCTATCGAAGAAAGCCGAAAGGTTCTGAGGTCATTGGGGGTCGGAGAGGAAGGTTTGATGCACTCTTTGGATATGATTTCGACCTTAACCATCTGATAATCTTTGTGTGTGCGAGGAAAAAGAGATGATGTATATGGTGGCTTGCTTGTGTTTGAGTGTGATCATGGCTATAAATTGAGGTACTGTACTACGTAAAGCTGACGAGAACTTAGAGCAGCAGCCTTGAATTCTTTTCTGAATTATTTTTGACCAATTTGCACTTAAAGAGATCGTGGGCCGCAAGGTTAATATTCAAAGGGAAATCAATCAAGCTGTTGGTACATTGTCTCATTGTTTAATTAAAAGGGAAGTTGCTATTGGAGTAAGGGTTATCCATGGATGCAACTCCACCAAAATACACCTTTCCCAGCGCTATTCTTGGGGTACCTTCCAAGTAAATGCCTTGTATGCTACTTAATGAGGCGCTGGCCAAATAAGTGCAGCGTTGAAATTGACCTGAAGCGGCATTTGAAATCTATTCTCTATTCTAATCTAATCTTTTAAAGGAGAGCAATAATAGGTGAGGACTCCTTTTTTTAGGCTGGCTGACATTTTGCTCTACTGAAACTACACCCTAAACAAAAGGTTCCACGATTTAGTTAACCATTGCACCAATTAACCGTGTGGACAAAGAAGTAAAGACACCCGAAACGGAAAATATATGTCAAGTCCAGAATTTTTACCCAGAAACTTACTCAGAAAATGTAATCAGTGCCTCAGATTCACTCTTATTTAAATCTGAGCCACTAATTCCATTTTTTGGTTAAGTTTTTGTGCAATTATGCCTCCTGTAGATTTGTTCCCGAAATATGGTGTCGTGGTCTTCGTCCATCCATAATTCAGTAATATAACATCCAAGAAAGCTAACAAAGCACTGGTTCTAAGAAGTTATCTTCTCTTCCCTTTCAACATTAATTTTAAATTCATACTAAATTAGTTTTTTACTTTACTATTGCTTCATAGGCATCACCATTGTCTGTTGTCTCTACTATTGTTTCTCCTTTTAATCTCCTATGTTTTTGCCCTTTCCTACCGGTTACATCTCTCTATATCTCTTGAGTTTTTTTTTAGTTTTGTACTTTTTACTTTTCATGTTTGTAGTCATAAGTCGACCATGCTCTGAGTAACGTACATTACTGTGTATTATTTGGTATGATTAAGTAAGAACGTATGCAAATTCCCAAGTAAAATAAAAAAATAAAATCCTTGCGTTTCATATAGTAAAGATTTAATTTTTTTCTTTCACAAACATGTACTTTGGGTTTTTTCCCCTTTTCATCAGTCGAATGATTGCATGTTGGGTGTGTTCCTTTGGTTTTTTCCCCGCTACCTAGCTACCCTGGTTGTGTATCAATGTGCACACGCATTGCATATACCACAGCCTCTAGTGTTCAATACGGGGGCCTATTTTAGTTCGCAATAAGGTGCCGTTTAAGTTTTCAAGATTGCCACTTTTCACTTTGGCACTCTTTGTTGCCCATTTAGAATTTCAGATGGCTAGTTTGCCTCTTGCACTCCCTCTCTCTTCTCTCCATTGGTTTTTTTCCTCCTTCGTCAATGATCCATCCCTAACCTTCGTGATAGAGTTATCAGAAATTTGAAAATTCGATCAAGCACTTAGAGTTATTCGAATAAACTGATTATTTTAAGGGGCTACCCAAAAACATATTTTAAAAGTAATGAACGACTCGCATTGTTTGTGTGAGACCCCATATTGGTGCCCACGGAGCGATCATCGAGCTCTAATATGTGCGTGTAAATAGCTTTCCATCCAAAAAGTGAAGCCCGTTAACAATTTGACTCAATTGCTTATAATCAGATACTTGAGAAACTAAATTGATGGTTTCAGGAGTTCAGGGACAAAGTGGAAAAAATATGGATAGTTTAGAGGATAAAAAGAAAAAATGCTGTAGATTTATTTTGATTTAAGCTATTCTCTAGGGTTTTCAATTGGGCTGATATGGGTTTGAGTCATAATAGCTAATTCATCAAGGCACTTCCAATTGTCCTTCAAGTTATTACGCAAGTGGTGGCTAGATCATGCGGTAGAACACTTGGATGCCCTACACTGCATCCCGAGATCGAGTCTCATTTCCTCTTCCCCGTGTAATAGATTAGAAATGACAAATGACAACAAAAAAAAGAAGGTTACGACGGCTCCATAAACCACCTTAATATGAGGATAATGCGGCATTTCTAGACTCCTTTTAAAAACCTTATGCAATCAGTAACGCATCGTACTGCCCTATATATTAACTGGAATGCCCCGTTAGTGGTCCTGTTTGGGCACTTTTGAATGCCTCAAAATGTCATTTTTGTTGTAGAGAGAGCCAGAAAAGTGCGAAAGAAAGACGCGAGGTGTGTGCGAGAGTGAAAAAGTGTGTGAAGTTTGTAATTTTGTACGTTTGAGAAGGAATCAATAAAATTTGGAGTCCTGCTACAGAGCACTACATAGTTTACTAGATTTTGCCACATGATCGCATATGCAAAATTAATATCAGGGATTACAACTCAATAGATACAATTTAGGTTAATCCATTAAGGCCTAGAAAACTAATCAAACTATTGGGATAAAATTTTGAGCAATGAATTGGACGTCGTGAAACAGGAAAAGAAAAAAGGAAAAGAAACAAAAGGAAAATGAACCATTAGGGGTTAGCAAACCGTACCATGTCACTCATTATTGAAGGTTGCCTACCTTGTTACGATAACTCTATGACGTGTGATCTCAAAGAGTTACAAATCAAGTCGATCGGTTATTGTAACGGATGACAATACAAGCTTGAACAGATGACAAATGTTGGGTCTGAGACTCGAGGGTAACTCTATGAGGTGACCGCATTGCAAGTGAGAAGTACAGAAACAACTGTTGAAATGAATCATGCATAATCAATATGTGCCTTAGACACCAAGCGTAACATTTGGTCAAGAAGAACAACCTTTGCAGCAGCTCTAATCATGGCAGGACCACCATTATCAATGTTCTCAATTCCATTTTCAAATGTTTTTCCACCAGCAGGGGAAACTTTGTCACAGTAGGGATTCAAGTTCACCTCCACTGCATCAATGGTACCTGTAAGAGTACTAACATAGAAAAAGGGGAGGAGATATCTAACCATGGTTGAATAAAAGAAAAAAGAAGGGGAAAGAAGAAAACACCAAAAGCACAAAAAGGTGTCAAACTCCAAATAGCCGCCATAAACCCCTAAAAAGCCACCCCCTATACTGCCTTTTTGCACTTACTGCACAACCCTAAGCCGCTACTGCGCAAACAAATGACGAACCAGAAACTAACCCTTGCCGCCTCCACCAAAAACCAAAAGGCTCCATATCCACATTGGAGAAACAACAGAATTCCATATATGTCCGCCATTAGAGAGTTCTTTTGAGATTCGCTTCAATCATTTCCTTTAAGATTGTCTCATCCCCCAAAAGAAGGTTAATATCGAGAATATTCCCAGTGGTACTTATTGATGCTAAAGTATCTTTCTCTAACCTTTTCTTGAAGCTACTAACTTCCTTTTGAGTCACATGCATGGGCCTAAAATCGGAGTGTCGGCTATCCCCCAAAGAAAGAGATGCATTAATAGACGAGCTAAGGAGAGACTGATCGTTACTTCTAACTTTCTTTGACCCCAACTTTAACCTTCTCGAATTGTTCTCTATTTTGTCCAAGCTATACATCCTCGAAAAAATAGATCCTTTCAAAGGATTATATTTCCATAAGGGGATATATTTCCTTCGAAGTCCTTGTTTAGTGCGGTTTTTCTTCTTGTGATGTATGAGTTCCACATAATTAATAAGAGGATCAGGAAAAACAAGATCTAAGGTTGTACAGTCAACATCATCCACCAAAGCCTCTACTTGATCGGCCACATTCTCCATTGAATCTACCACCTCCTCCATTGACTTTGTCACGTAGTTCTTGGCAGTCATCTTGATTAGAAATGAAAGAATCTTCCACCCTTGAGATCAATAGGCCCAAAGAGTCTGAGACATCCCCTTGGAATTCAGCTTGAGAACCACCATTAGCAAGCTGCGCCATCTTTAGAATGTTGGAAGTTTTGACTCTCTCTTGATGTGTCTTTAATTCCCCATGTTTTGTAGAATCAACCACCTCATTACTCATATAAAATGGACGTCGACCAAAAGGATCAATTCTAGCTATTTGACCATCCCCTCTTTCTCCCACCTCATCCTCTTTTAGATCGGTTTGTGGCCAAGGATTTTTGATTTTTTCTAAATCATGTTGAAAACATACCTCCTCCATCACTTTGATCATATGGATACTCCCACCAATCTCCATGTGAATCCATCCATCCAATTTTACTATAGAGTTAGTTGAAATCAGAACTTTTCTTTGAGCAAAAGAGGAGCACTTAAGAGTAGATTCATCAGTAGAAATGAAACAACGCAAGTGATCCACAATGGATTTAAAGGTGCACTGCGATAGACCAAGCATTAAGAGGAATTCCATGACAGTTTATCCACGTAAACCTTTCCAAGCTTGAAGCTTCCCCTTCCCATGGTTTCACCTCTGAAAACCATCTTTGAAGACAGTCTTCTTTGATGATTTGATCCCCCTTATGATGATTGTTCACTTTTAAAAGAATTGATCTACCACCCATGGCTCTAATGCTTGACCGAAATCCTATACCTAATTTAATGGGTTGCCCCAAGCGTAGGGCGGAGACCGGTGTAGCACAATACCCGGTAAGACCGGAATCGAATCCACAGAGAAGGTGGAAAGTGCTTACTAAGTACTCGGGTTGCTAAGTTTAACACGGCTCTTAGGTAGCCACCCTTTATAGTTTGATTGGAAAATTAGCTAAACTAAGAGAATTTGGTGTTACTTAAATTAATTAAAAGAAGGTACGGTCGTAGGGTTCATAACACCAGTGACCAGGTCCGGATATTTCCTGCTCCATTCGTAGTTCCACTGAAACCGTTTGATTTTAGAGAGAAAAGGTTACCCCGAAAGATGCGAATCCTCGCGGTCGCCGTTGCCGTGTACAGCGAAGAACAGGTTTTGGTCCCCCGTTCCCCGCGTTACATGGGCTCCGACAAAGCTCGGATTCGTCCAACGGAAGCTCTCTTTAATAACCCAAAATTGCTTTTTCCGTTGTTAAGTTTGAGAATAGGAGCAAGAACAAACCCAGCCCTGGCCACGGCGTGTTAATCACCCCGCGACCATACCTATGGAACTACTCACTCATATGAACTAGAACGAACAATAAAATTCTGAAACAAAACATGCTATTATACTGAATATGAATTAAAACACAAGATTCGAAATCAGATCACGGACAAACTCCAGTGAACTGAGATTAATGTAAATAAACAGAAATTACCGAAACAATACTTGAATCTCTGAAAGAAACTTCAAAACTTCAATGAAAATAATCCCGGAAAAGTAGAATCTCCCAAGGAAAAGTCGGCTCCTAATTGGAAGAAAAACAAAGCAAAGTTCGACCCTAATTCGGAGCAAAAACGGAGTATTTATGTCCCTCGAAGTCAACACACGTGGCAAAGTCAAACGGCCCATTTAAGGCCCTCGGTATCGATACAGGGGAAACCCTGTATCGATACCCATATGTTCTGTTCACTCAATGACGCCTGGGTATCGATACAGGTGAATCCCTGTATCGATACCGAGCCCTCCAAAATGACTTTTCAGCTTTGTGGCCCGTCCTTACTTGGGTCCCACCGGTTCCCAACATGCCCGATTGCCTTGTGTCCACTTTACGTGCTCCTCCGGCCCGTTTCCTACAAAACAAACACAACAATGCCAAAACAAAAGACAACACCGCATCAAGTGGAAAATGGAATAAATCGCGCCTCTAATGCGCTAATTCGCCCTACTTAGGCTCTTATCTCTGTGACATTGCGCGCCTATCACACCCCCAACTTGAGCGTTGCTAGTCCCGAGCAACGAAAAGAATAAATCAAATAAATAAAATGATAGATCTTTTAAACCCCCAGACGGCCCGGGTAGGACGAGTGAAGTCTCGTGAGGGTTTTCAGCAGTGATAACCCACAAAATGCAAAGGACTCGGACATTTGAATGCAACTCAACCCAATCAATAGCTTCTCGAAGCACTACAGTGACTGTCAGGCAAACCAAAGGCAAGACATTTCATCCATGGACAAAGTTAAACAAATGAACTTCGCAGCAAACTTAGCACAAAAATTAATCCTCTCACCTACGATCGGATAGGGATTTATCACATAACATGCGTGCACGTGAGAATCACACATAGAAATTCACTAATCCCGAAAACAGTTCACACAATATCAATAGCCCGGTGTGTCTCTAAAAACTCACCCCTTCCCCTAATGATTAATCTTTTTTTTCTTTTTTCTTTTTTTTTTTTTTACCACTTTTTCCTTGTGGTCGTGCAATGCCTGGATCTGTCGGGCTTTCTAGTTGACCCATGTAACGAGCTTTAGGTCGGTCATCCCCAAGCCAGATGGTCTTAGGGTACCAGGTTTAAAGAGACCCCTGAGACTTAATTGCTCGAGTCAAAAAGGCTTTAGGGAGAGACCCAAACTAACCACATTTAACCAATGCCTTCACAAGGTCTATCCATCTTGTAATGCGAACAATACGGTGGGAGCAAACCCCGATTGCCCGAATACTCAATGAACGCCCGGATAGGCAATACCAATTTAACGCACAATGTAGGAAAGGGGTTCCAATTAGCCCGTGGGCGCAATCAATTAACACCGAAATATCAATAATATGCAAACCAAATTCAAGGCTAGTGAATGCTCAGAGTGGGACAGTGCGCGTGAAAAGCATGAACTCAAGTGATCAAACACTATCCAACTATAGATGATACGACTAACTGGGTGCTTCCTAAACATCATGTTCACGAGCTCAAGTCTATTCATGAAATCGTATCGAGACTCCGACTCGCACAACAGCCACTAGCGCTAATTAACAGTCATCAACCAAGAATAGTTACACCCAAACATCCAAATTCTTTTTTTTTTTTTTTTTTCAAGACTCTAAATTTAAATAAGACAAGTGACAAAGTAATCCCTCCCCCCAACTTGAATAAAGCAATGTCCTCATTGATTGCACCAACACTAAAAGAAGTAAGTGGAGAAGCGACCCCCCAACTTGGACAAATCAACCTGCATGTGTTAGTCCGCAAGACACTAAACAAAAGAAAAAGAAAAGAAGGAAAAGAAACGCTACTCAAGACTCTGCAAAACATTGAAATCCACCACTTTCTTCACGTGAAAGGCACGGGTACTACGGGTACTACTTTTCTCCCTAATTTTCTCACTTAAATTTGTGTAGAGAAGGTCATCATAACAATCCCGGGTAAGTCATGACTCAACAGGTTAAATCACTCAAGGTTTTTCCTTAAAGAAATCAGAGCCAATCGTTTTTTATGACTTTCCGAGACACGGCAATAAGATTGTTAGAAACCCAGATACACAAATTTAAGGCTAGAAATTAGGCGGCTATACCGGACCACCGTTTTTATTTTTATTTATTTATTTTTTTTGAATTAACTTTAATTGGGAGAGAGAGATCTTTGAAACGTGGAATTCGAAAATTAATCAAATCCACAAAGATGAATCCCATGAATGCACCACCCCACGCTAAGCTTTGCACTAAAAATTGAACTCGGCCAGACCACAAGAAAAGATACTTCGAGTAAAGCAATTGCCGAATTGTGTTAAGAAATTGAAGTGTCTCTAAGTGCTCACGTGAAACCAAATTAATTTTCAAGCTGTGGACATAATTTGCGATAGAAGGAAGATAAACAAAATCGCATTCATCAACACCAAGAAAATCAATATGTTCCACTACCGTCGACGTCAACTCTTCGACCAAAACCTCCTCCGCCAAGTTTGGTTTCTCAACAAATTCCTCCTCAACAAAGTCCTTGTCCCCACAAGTAAAAGACTCACTCTCAAACCCATACTTCCTATCTTGCTCGTCCATTAAGGACTGCAAATAATCAAGCTCAGCGTCCCACTCCTCAACAGTGGGAGATTTTTCTATCGGCCCATCACACGGAGGGCAGTGAGCTCCTCGTTCTCTAGAGTCAGAGGAGCGCAAAAGGAAAACGTAGGCAGCGCGGATCAACAGTGGGAGATACATGAGAGGGGGTTCGACCTTGACATTAGACTCAAGGGGGAACCATTGGGCAGTTATTTCCGCGTTCGCTTCCAACTCAGAAGGTTCCACCAAACCATCATCAACCCCACCCTCAATGACAAGTGGGTCAACTTCCTCTTCTCTCGCTTCCCCAGCGCTAAGCTCCTCATCCCCTCCAAATTCAGAGGACTGTGGTAAGACCAAGTCAACCTCCTCAACATCGCTAACCAGACCTACTTCCTCTTCCCTAGGAGTAAACTCCTCATTCCCTCCAAACTCGGATGGTTCCTCCAAACGATCATCAACTCGTCCCTCAATGAGAAGTGGGTCGACTTCCTCTTTTCTATTGACTTTAGGCGGAGAAGGAAATGTCTCCCACTCCTGTTGGATTTGTCCCACTGCCTCTGTGAGTTTAGTCAACTGGGACCTAAGGTTCCCAATTTCTTGGGTGGTTTCCGCGGTGAAGGTCATCTGCGATCGCACAAAAGCCTGTACCCTCTCCTCAAGCTTCTCATCATGAGGGGGATAAGTTAGCTCTGTGGGTGGGCCAGTAGAATAAGGATCAAACCCTTGCGGGTCTTGGAAAAGGGAGCCAAATTGGGTCATGTGGTCCTAGGCAGGTTCGAACGATTGTATTTCTTGCAGAGGCAAAGGCAGTGCCTGTGGTGGCACTGGGGGTTCGGAATACCACTCTGAAAAAGATGGGTGGTGGGACCACCCTAGATTGTACTTATTTGGATATGGATCCCACCGCTGATTAATAACACTCACCCTAGCCTGATTATTTCGAATAGCTTCTTTGAGTGCATAAAAAGCGGAGCAGGTATAAACAGAATGCCCCCAACACTCACACATCTCACAGAATTCTTCCATTCTCACCTCATTCACCCAGTTGTTTCCTTATTACTTAATGAAGAAAGATAAAATTAAAACTAAAATTCAAAAGACACTAACGACCCGAATTCTTAACACCTCTTGCCTTCCCCGGCAACGGCGCCAAAAATGCTTGACCGAAATCCTATACCTAATTTAATGGGTTGCCCCAAGCGTAGGGCGGAGACCGGTGTAGCACAATACCCGGTAAGACCGGAATCGAATCCACAGAGAAGGTGGAAAGTGCTTACTAAGTACTCGGGTTGCTAAGTTTAAACACGGCTCTTAGGTAGCCACCCTTGTGATTTGATTGGTGAAATTACCTAAACTAAGAGAATTTGATTTTACTTAAATTAATTAAAAAGGAAGTACGGTCGTAGGGTTCATAACACGGTGACCAGGTCCGGATATTTCATGCTCCATTCGTTGTTTCCAAGAAACATTTGATTTTAGAGAGAAAAGGTTACCCCGAAAGATGCGAATCCTCGCGGCCGCCGTTACCCATGTACAGCGAAGAACAGGTTTTGGTCCCCCGTTCCCCGCGTTACATGGGCTCCGACAAAGCTCGGATTCGTCCAACGGAAGCTCTCTTTAATAACCCAAAATTGTTTTTTCCGTTGTTAAGTTTGAGAATAGGAGCAAGAACAAACCCAGCCCTGGCCACGGCGTGTTAATCACCCCGCGACCATACCTATGGAACTACTCACTCATATGAACTAGAACGAACAATAAAATTCTGAAACAAAACATGCTATTATACTGAATATGAATTAAAACACAAGATTCGAAATCAGATCACGGACAAACTCCCGTGAACTGAGATTAATGTAAATAAACAGAAATTACCGAAGCAATACTTGAATCTCTGAAAGAAACTTCAAAACTTCAATGAAAATAATCCCGGAAAAGTAGAATCTCCCAAGGAAAAGTCGGCTCCTAATTGGAAGAAAAACAAAGCAAAGTTCGACCCTTAATTCGGAGCAAAAACGGAGTATTTATGTCCCTCGAAGTCAACACACGTGGCAAAGTCAAACGGCCCATTTAAGGCCCTCGGTCATATGTTCTGTTCGCTCAATGACGCCTGGGTATCGATACAGGTGAATCCCTGTATCGATACCGAGCCCTCCAAAATGACTTTTCAGCTTTGTGGCCCGTCCTTACTTGGGTCTCACTGGTTCCCAACATGCCCGATTGCCTTGTGTCCACTTTACGTGCTCCTCCGGCCCGTTTCCTACAAAACAAACACAACAATGCCAAAACAAAAGACAACACCGCATCAAGTGGAAAATGGAATAAATCGCGCCTCTAATGCGCTAATTCGCCCTACTTAGGCTCTTATCTCTGTGACATTGCGCGCCTATCATCTAACTTGGATATTATAAACTCCCGAGTTCTGGAATTCCTTTTCAATCTCAGCAATAGACATGAGTTTGTGAAGTTTAGCAACTGCACTATGAAAAAGCCACTCTTTCTCCATTGGACTAATTTTTATCTTTCCTAAAGCATTATCCCCATCATCACTTGTATCCTCTTTAATCTTCCCTACCGCATCCCCATTAACCACTTGGGAAAAAGTTTTCCTATTAATCCTTGACCAAACATTGGGCATGGTCCAAAATTCGTCCCCGTTAGCTTGCTACGTTTTGATGGGATAAAGACTTTCCTAACAGTTCCGAATTTGCTATACGTCTTTCTCAACCAATTTTGGCTAACATCTTCCGTTCTATGGTTGTTAAATTTGATTATTCCAATGTGAACACTTTTTTTAGCAAACATTACTAACTTTAGCAACTTTGTAGTTTTGGTTAAACCATTGTGAATACTCTATGGGTAAAACTAAATTATTGCAGAAATTGAATGGGGTACACTTAATCCGCCACTGTCTAAGCTCATAGACCTTTCCAACCGCTAGGAGGGTTCCTTTGAAAGCGGAAGAAATTTCTGCATAGACTTTCCAACAAAGGAATTGATAGCACACGGATGAGAGTCAAACGCGAACACCAACTAAACATTTGAGAGCCTCTCTTTTTGGCTTTTCGCATCTTGCATTTTGCTTTTTTTTTTTAACTTTTTGAATTAAGGTTAGAATGTATTATTGAATCTGTAAAATGTTTGGAAGATATATGCATAATGCATTTTAATAATAGGAGTAGTGTTTGAAATATGTGTGCAGAATACATTCTGTCGGTCTTTTTGTTAATCCAAATGAGAAAAGTGAAAAGTGAAAAGTAAAAAAGCTCCTTTTTCCCTTACTTCTTGCTTCTTTTCTCTAAACTCAAAAACCAAAATTTTATTTTCCCTTACACCTAAAATGCAAAAATGAAAATGAAAATGAAAAGAATAGACATCCAAACACCTAAAACACCAAAAATGTAAAAATGTAAAAATGAAAATGAAAAAACTAGACATCCAATTACCTAAAATGGTAAAAATGAAAATGAAAAAATTAGACATCCAAACACCCCCGAATAGTAAGGCTCTTAAATGCTAGGTGACTTCGGCGGCTCCTAAGGTTTCTCCCCTCTTTTCTTTACTTGGGAAAAATATTAAGTTCTCGAGGCCCGTCTCTATCATACATTAGGGAAGGAGAAGGACCCGTCCGAAGCTGGCTCTGGGCAAAAGCCCAAGAAATACAGGCCCCAAAATTGTTTAAAATAGAGGCCCCATAATATTTAAGTACATTACTATATGTGTTTTGCTGAATTATCTTTTAGTTTAAGTCTGCCTATCTACCTAAGCTTTAGGGATTAATTTTCAGTAGCCCTGGAGCAGAACAACATAGTGCTTTAGTTACTTTGACACTCCACATTTACTTGGGGTCCATACATTTAGCTGTGGGCCCCAAAAAAATATGTGGTGTTTAAGCATCCGGGAATATTCGGTTGCGGTCTTCCGAGAGCAATGGACAATTAGACACAGCTCCAAGACCCGAACAAATGTGGTGGAAAATTTTCAAATTATCAATAAATTGACGCCTAGTTTTGAACAAGATTGAAAGAGATGGTGTGCCATGGTTTTCAATTTGGTACTGCTTGATATTTATGAGGAACTGGGATGGAAAGGAACCAAAGAAGAAAAAGTTGAATTCAACTACTTTGACGAATGAAAAGTGGTGGTCACCTAATTTTTTTTTTGTCGGCAAAAAGAATTTTTATTAATCATCTTACAACGATTAAAAGGACCCTAGGCACAAAAGGCTTCACAATGAAACCCGGATATCCCAAAGGGTGATCATCAAAGTTGGTAAGAACTCTTTATACCCCACATGTCACTAGGATCAAATCTCATAACACTAACTAACCCTAAGCAGTAGTGTTAGGCCGTGGTTTTGGCTTGGGGTAAGGTTTTTTACTATTTCGTAACATGTACTTCTTTTTTATTAATAGAATAAAGCAGTAATGTTAGGCCGTGGTTTTGGCTTAGGGTTATTTAGGACCCTAAGTTTTTCCACGTAAATTGTGCGTCTCCTGTCTCCATTTTATTTTCTTTCTACTATTTGTGATTTGGTTTGAATTAACAAGATAATTAACCAGTTCTAATTTAATAATTTTTAATCGTTTTTTTTCCTCATAAACTGGTAATTTTTTTTTTTTATCAAAACTCCTATTCCCCCCCCCCCAGGAGTAAATTGAACACTTCCGCATAATTTCACATGGGGATGATTGACATGCTTTGATTTGAAGAACGCGCGAAGAACACAAAGAACCCTAGCTTTCTCTCTCAAAGTAGCCTCTCAAAATAGTTCGGAACCCTAAAACAATGTTAGGAAGTTCTATTTATACTTAGGGCTCTAAAAATTACATAAAAATACATAAATTCGCTGAATCCCGTCATTCTAGTCCGGACAAGGCATAGGTGGTCCAGACAAAGGGGGCAGATTGCACACTGAAGCTCATGGGGTTGCTTGTCCGGACAAAGAATATGCTGGTCCGGACAAAGGGGGCAGAAACTTGACCATTGACTCCTCTTCGCTCCTCTTCGCATCCTTAACACTTTTAGACCACTCCAAATCACGCTTTCCAAGTCCTTGAGCATCCGGGGCCTGTAACACAAATAACCAACAATAGCTAATTAAACAACAACTTAATTGGCTTAACAAAGTGCAAAGTAGAGAGGTTAAGTGGGTGCTTTTCAGCACCTATCATATGCCTACTCCAGGAATGATCAAACTAATTAAGAAATTTAGTAATACGAAGAGAAAGTGCTCCGAAGAATTGCAATGGAAAAAATTAATTGCGCATTCTCTCACCGAAACCAAATTAAGGGGTGTCCACTAACAAAAAACATTGTTTTTCAAAAACCAAGACATGTCATTCTCTCACAATACATGACATAAAAAATAATGAAATACCAGTTTATTCTAAAAACACCCTTAGCGAAACACCCACAAAAATCAATCAACCAAAACTCTTTTTTATCAAGTCTCCCTATTCTGAACAACAAAAAAGATTTTATTAATCTTTAGAAACAAATCACAATATTTTTATCAAGTCTCCCAAAATACCAATTTCAACCAAACGACAACAATTGCCGCCCTGTCAATATTAAAGGACGACTCTGCAAACAAACAAGTCAAGTGTGGTCCTGTGTGGAGTTTTCCAATATTGGATTTGAGCAAAAAATTCTACACACAGTCCATCACAAATACGAGAGACTGTTTGGCTAGTTTATATTGGGACATGCTCAATTCCATGTGCAATGGAGATGTTTCGTTTGTTCTTTTAGCAGACTTTGACCAAGACCCCTGCAGCAGCTACTATCACGAAAAAATGAATGAGACCATTTTTTTTGGTGAAGAGATAGAAAATAATATTAAAACCCAAAATCACCGGCCAAAACCGGGTACAACAAAACCACCGGCCACAAAACAACCGGCCGCAAAACAATCCAAAAAAAAAATGAATGAGACCATTGTTTTGCCAGCAAATAAAGTGGGACCTAATTCAGTGGAAAATGAATTCCATTATTCCAATCAGTCCTTTTCTTTCCCACGAGAGACCAGGACTACTTCAATACCTAAATTCTCGATTTATAGTCCCATTTACATTTCAATCATGCTACATTTACAATCATTTCGGCTCCAACCATTTATAACCCCCTCACATACATGAGGGGCCACACACAACTATAAGTGTAGGCCCCACGTGTATGTGAGGGGTTGTAAATAGTTGGAGCTGAAATGGTTGTACAAGTAGCATTTTTGCATTTTCAAAGACCGGAGACCATAGTTTTAAATCGCAGTATTGGTGTACCGGAAATCGGCGTATCGAACGACACATCGAGGGAATCGGGTGTAGCAGTCGTGAATTTTTTAACTTTTTGGGTGTATCGACCGATACGGTACAGTACATATCGGTATCTTAGCCTTCAAATCCCGAGACGAACCACGAGAGACTATTTCGCCAAATAGCTGTTCTTTAATTACTAGGCCAGGGGTTTCTATTGAATTTAACCCAATTTTTATTTACAGTCCGTCTATGCATACCGACGTACGTGTACGCAATATACATTAACAAATCTTAATCGTTCATTCACAATAAATCAAAAGTCTGGATTTTAAACACTCTTTTACCAGTAATAGTTAACTCTTACCAGTAAAAATGTAAAGGCAAACCCGGACCGTCGAAAATGCTTTTGGACAGTCAAGATGCACCGTCTGTGCACTATACGTACATTGACGTGCGTACGCACATCTTTTTTCTTTAATTTAAGAACTCGTCAACAGTATTAAGATAATTACCTCGAAATAGAAAAATATCTTGGCTTTGACTCTTCTTAAATGTTTCATACGAAAACGTACTCGAAGACAAAAATTAAAGGAGACATTTCAATTTTGCCAGTTAATGTTGGGATATTCTCATTGAATATGCAATTGAGATATTTCGTCTGTTTTTTTAGCAGACTTTGAGGGAAGACCCCTGCAGGCTGCAACAGCTACTATCACAAAAAAATGAGGCCATTGTTTTGCCACCAAATAAAGTGGGACCTAATGCAGTGGAAAATAAGTTGAGATTTCTCATTTTGTTGGCTGTAGCAACTAGCCAACTAACAAGACAATTTAGGGGGGTTCCACTAAAGGAGTTTTGTTTTAAAACTGCCTTAGTTTTTGTGTTCACACCTTTTTATGTGATGTATTGTGAGAGGATATATGACTTGTCTTGGTTTTGGAGAAAAACTAGTTTTTAGCTGCTTCACATAATTCTCCGGTATATTACTTTCCGAATATTTCTCAAAACCTCCTCAAACTTCCTCAAAATGCGAATATTCTCGGGTAATATATGATTTCATCACCAACTGGTGGCTAGCTCATGCGGTAGCACTCTTGAATCCCACACTGCATCCCGCGATCGATTCTCATTCCCACCTCTCCCATGTAATAGATTAAGAATGACGAATGACAAATATACATACATACATACATATATATCTGTCTCACGAATTCCTCGAAATGCAATTTCACGCTCGTGGCTGCACTCCCACTCCGTATTGGATAAACTCCCATGAAGCTATCAGCTTGTAGCAGCTTGTAATTATCATCTTTCTATTTCAAAAGTATTTTTATCTTGCATTATGTAAATCTATCTTGTATGCTTTGTAGGACAGTTACAACTTCAAACATTGTCAATTAAAAAAAATCTTTAAACACTCCAATTAACAGCAATAGCATGGTGCGCTAACATGTCCAACGACCAAAAGCAATATTGGTTTTGAGTTTCTAGTGATCGGCCCTTTGGGAGTTATCTGCCTTTGCTGTGTTATGGAGTGTGTGGAAAGGCAGAAATGATCTTATTTTTCAAGGAGTTGAACCAGATTGGGAAGCTATTGGTGAAATCATAAAGTATAGAATTGCTATCTGGATCAGTGCTTTTCAAGGTTCCAAGGATTTTTCCAGCAACGACATCATTTATAGGTTCTCTTCGCTCACTCAATCCTTGCGGTAGTGGGGGCACCAAGTTCAGCTTTGAGGAACCTTTGGGAGGGTGGTTGAGTTGAATTCTTTTCAACTCTTTGTTGTTTTGGTTGCTGTGTTTTTTGTTGCTCTTGGCGTTTTTTTGGTTTGCTGATAGTGGGTCTCTTTGGCTCCTATCTCTCTCCTTCTTGCTTTGGGCTCTTTGTGTATTTTTTTCTCCCTTATTGATCAATATATTTCTTTCTTTGCCGATCAAAAAAAATGGACGCAAAAGGAGACGGGAAAGTATTGAGCATCCAATAGTACTACTCTAGATTTCCTCAAAGAAGAAGGATACCAGACAGAGGGATGGGAGCAAAGGTTTTGAGGGAGATTTTTTGGACAATAATGGTGAGAGAGATAGAGAGATATAAGTAATATGTGGAGATAAAAATTACTCCATAACAAAAAAATTTAAAAAAATTAAAAAAACTCTTTATAATCTCATAACTAACACTAACAAATCTTTGACGACGAAAAAAACGAACACCATTTGTAAAAATGTAAAAATGAAAATGAAAAAACTAGATATCCAAATACCTAAAATGGTAAAATTGAAAATGAAAAAATTAGACATCCAAACACCCCCGAATAGTAAGGCTCTTAAATGCTAGGTGACTTCGGCGGCTCCTCAAGTTTCTCCCCTCTTTTCTTTACTTGGAAAAACTATTAAGTTCTCTAGGCTCGTCTCTATCATACATTAGGGAAGGAGAAGGACCCGGTACTTGAGGAGCGCTGCAACATGTACTCCATCCAAAGCCGGCTCTAGGCAAAAGCCCAAGAAATACAGGCCCAAAAATTGTTTAAAATAGAGGCCCCATAATATTTAAGTACATTACTATATGTGTTTTGCTGAATTATCTTTTAGTTTAAGTCTGCCTATCTACCCTAAGCTTTAGGGATTAATTTTCAGTAGCCCTGGAGCAGAACAACATAGTGCTTCAGTTGCTTTGACACTCCACATTTACTTGGGGTCCATACAATTAGCTGTAGGCCCCAAAAAAATGTGGTGTTTAAGCATTCTGGAATATCCGGTGGCGGTCTTCCAAGACCCGAACAAATGGGGTGGAAAATTTTCAAATTATCAATAAATTGACGCCTAGTTTTGAACAAGATTGAAAGAGATGGTGACTCTTTACACCCCACAAGTCACTAGGATCAAATCCCATAACTAACACTAACAAATCTGGTTGTCCAGAAAAAATAAATAAATAAAAACAACAACTTCTACTTTGACCAAGAAAAAAACGAAGACCATTTGTTCGAGAAGCACCATTTTTGCATAGAGTGAGAGCACGTCATTTCCTTCTGATTTTTCTTTTTCTTTTTCTTTTTTTTGGACAAAAAGTAGGTATGATCTTGTTGTACGCTGTACGCTGAAACTCTATTTAAAGAAACCAAATGCCATGTAGTTGCTTATCTATAAGCATTTCAAATAAACACTTTGTGAAGTTATATTTCTTTTGGTGATATGATGAGGTTATTTTGGGTATTGGTGATCATGATAGCTGTTGAAAATGGATGCAATGGCTGTTGGGAAAAAGAAAGAATTGCTCTTTTGCAACTCAAAGATTCCATCAATTTCCCAAATGGCACTTCATTGCCATCTTGGAAGGAAGATGATTACTTGGACTGCTGTCAATGGGAACGTGTTACGTGTAATTCCACGACACGTAGAGTTATCAAACTTTCACTCAGTACTACAACAGATTGGAGCCTAAAAGATTATTCATGGTATCTAAATGCCTCTATTCTTCTCCCCTTTGAATATCTCCAAAGCCTAGACATGTCTTGGAACCGATTACAATGATTGAAAGAGATGGGTGTGCCATGGTTTTCAATTTTGTACTGCTTGATATTTATGAGGGACTGGGATGGAAAGGAACTAAGGAAGAAAAAGTTGAATTCAACTACTTTGACGGATGACAAGTGGTGGTCATCCAATTTTTTTTTTTCTCGTCAAAAGAATTTTTATTAATCATTGAAAAGAAATTACAATGATTAAAAGAACTCTAAGCATAAAAGGCATCACAACGAAGCCCGGATAGCTCAAGTGGTGATCATCCAAGTTGGTAAGAACTCTTTACACCCCACAAGTCACTAGGATCAAATCCCGTAACTAACACGAACAAATCTGGTTTCCCAGAAAAAATAAATAAATAAATAAACAAGTAATTCCACAACCTTTATTGATGAGGTTATTTTGGGCATTGGTGATCATGATAGCTGTCGAAAATGGATGCAATGGGTGTTGGGAAAAAGAAAGAATTGCACTTTTGCAACTCAAAGATTCCATCAATTTCCCAAATGGCATCTTGGGAGGAAGATGATTACTTGGACTACTGTCAATAGGAAGATGATTACTTGGACTACTGTCAATATATGGGAACGTATTATGTGTAATTCCACGACACGTAGAGTTATCAAACTTTCACTCAATACTACAAGAGATTGGAGCCTAAAAGGCTATTATGAATAACTAGTTATTTCGGTTTTTGTCAACGGATTTAACTACAACCTCAACTCTGGCAAAAAAAAATGATTCTTTCCGCATCTTCGGACACAACATCATCATCCCCTTCATTAATTGGAGAAATTACATAATAGATTTTAGTCTTCAAAGTGTTTTGATTTTAATCTGGTGTTAAACAAATGTTTGAGTATGCGTTTCAACTACATTTGACAAGAAAAGTCATGGTCTTTCGTGTCGCTCTAGAGATCAAAACTACTCAAATTATAACGGTTACCGGCCAACAACATTTTCAATAAAATAAGAATGAAACAAGTAATAATTTTGAACGATTATTATCTTCAGAAAGTTTGAAGAAATGCAACCCCAGATATGGGTAAAACTTAAAAGGACTAATATTTTATTTTTTTTATTATTATTTTTTAAACGGCAAATTTTTTTTTATTAATCAATGCAAAAATTACAAAGATTAAAGGGAACGGATAATAACGGCATCAGAACACGAGGCTAAACTCCCAACTAGGGGATTGATTTTTCACCAAGTGCACAAAATAGGGGATTGATCCCAAAGTCAAGTCTCTCTAGTCTCTGCTAAGTTTAGTTGAGTGGGGAATTTTAACTTTTGTCACGACTCGATGTGTACGCTAGCTTTAGCCCAATTCTATTTTTTTGGTCAAATAAATAAAAAAAAAGGGTGACTCCCAGCTTACCATAAGGACATCTCTGAATATTAAGTCTGAGATCAATGAACAGAACAAAAGTGAAATCTAAATTTAACATAATAGATTTTAGTCTTCAAAATGTTAGAACCGTTTTTGATTTCAATCTGGTGTTAAACAAATGTTTGAGTATGTAAGAAAAAATTGACATCCTTTTTCTGCATAGTTATGGTCTTTCGAGTTGCTCCAGAGATAAAAAATACTCAAATTATGACGGCACCAACATCTTTCAATGAAGTAAGGCCCCGATTGGATGGAGTATTATTTTCAGGGGGATACGTTTTAGAGGGGGATAATTTTTTAGAAGCGTAGAAGGGAAGATGGGGTGAAAAAATATCAAGGGAGCAAAATGGAGTTGTCAAACCAGGGATAAGGGTGGGCCCTCCCTCTTAAGAGTGGGTGAAAAATTATGAGGGGGTGATATCCCCATCCAAACAGGGCCCAAGAGTTGTTAAGCCATTACCCTCAGCAACAACAACTACCTCTCAGTCAACCGACGCCCAAATAAATGTAGTGGCAAAATTCAAATTATCAATAACCGGACGCCTAGTTTTCAAACACGATTGCTAGGGATGGTGGGAGGAGGGGATGCTGCTGTGCGATGCAAAATGTATGAAAAATGTTGCCGTGTTTCACTTGGTTTGCCCAATGTGATTTTGTGGGATCCACTTTCAGGTCCCACACAATCAATCCGAACCGTTGAATAATTTTAAAATAATTATTCAAGAGGTCTTGAAAAAATGAGTCCCATTGGATATTTTTACGCAATTGATCTAATTTGTTTGATTTTCATTCAGAATTCATGATCCTGTAGTTTGAAAGAATCTTTAAGAAAAGTTATACAATTGTGCGCTCCGTAATCTATTGATCTGAACCATACGTATTGTAGGGCTTCCTGAGAAGAGCATCTAGTAAAAAAAATTATCCTGTTCGGACATCAATAGGTATTAAAAAATAAAAAATATGAGTTTCTTTTATATCTATCGATGTCCAATCATGATAATTTTTTTATTAGATGCTCTTCTTAACGAGCCCTATAACACCTATGGTTCAGATCAATGAGTTACTTATCACAAAATTATATAACTTTTTTTAAAGATTTTTTCAAATTATAGGGTCCTGAATTCTGAATGGAAATCAAATGAATTAGATCAATTGCGTAAAAATATCCAATGGGCCTGATTTTTTTCAAGACCACTTGAATAATTATTTTAAAATTATTCAACGGTTCGAATCGATTGTGTGAGACCTAAAAGTCACAAAATCACATTGGGCAACCAAGTGGAACACAACAACATTTTTCATTCATTTTGAATTGCACATCAGCATCCCCTCCTCCGGGATGGTGTGTCGTGTTCTTCAATTTTTGGTTCTGCTTGAAATTAATGAGGGACTGAGATTGAAAGGAACTAAGGAAGAAAAAACGAAGACCCAATGAGCATGCAGTATGATCTTGTTGTACGCTTTAACTCTATTTATAAAAAGCAAAGGGCATGTAATTGTTTATCTATAAGCCTTTCAAAGAAACACTTTGTGAAGTTATATTTCTCTGGGTGGGTGATGATGGAGTACGTTCAACATTTGTTGATGAGGTTATTTTGGGTATTGGTGATCATGTTAGCTGTCGAAAATGGCTGCAATGGGTGTTGGGAAAAAGAAAGAATTGCACTTTTGCAACTCAAAGATTCCATCAACTTCCCAAACGGCACTTCATTGCCATCTTGGGAGGAAGATGATTACTGGACTGCTGTCAATGGGAACGTGTTACGTGTAATTCCTCGACACGTAGAGTTATCAAACTTTCACTCAATGCTACAACAGATTGGCTTAACCAAATCGAATCTTTGAGCGGAGACTGGAATTATTCATGGTATCTAAATGCCTCTATTCTTCTCCCCTTTGAATATCTCCAAAGCCTAGACTTGTCTGAGAACGGATTGCATGGTTTCCATGGAAACGAAGGTAGAGTTTTTGACCTCTTTTAAATGATGAAATGAAACCTAATCTCAAGTTCAACTTTTTCATTTTTCGTTTTTATAATTCAGGTGGTTTGGGCTAGTCTATTAGCACCTCAATTAATTTCACTATACACATACACATACACATACACATACACATACACAACACACATGCGCGCGCACACACACACACACAAATGTATACACATTTGCATAGTAAATGGACTTGCACAACAGAGAAAAGGGAAGCCACACTTGTAATACCCGTGTTTTTCGCATGTAATTTATCCACAAAATAAGGGATTTTGTTGGTGCTTACACAGATTTACATTTTATATGGTCTATCCTCGGCCGTTCGATCATATTTTGGACGGCTAGGATGCGTTCGGCAATTTTAATTTAATTTTGATTTATTTTTACCAGTAAAAACCAAAACACATCCGAACTGTCCAAAACACGATCTAAGTTTAGTGACGGCCGAGAGATGTACACACAGTGCAAAGCACCTAGGTGCACAACATGCCCCCGGTTTCCATGGACGTATTAGTTCAGTATTGGAGAATTTAATTTGAATGGATTATATTGGTGTTAACTTTGTTGGAGTATGCACGTGGGCACATTTGAATAAGAAGATTATTCTTTTAAGTTAATTTCCTTTCTTTTAAGATTGAAACTTATTCTTTTAAGTTTATAACATTTGTTTTGTGTGATAAATGAAATTATTGTTTTATATGGAAATTATTGCTCTCCTAATGCTATAAGTTAATTTTAGTATCACCCTGGCACCCGCATGTCTATGCCTCTGCTCATTGCGAGATCAAACAAAAAAAAAAAAGAAAAATAACATGAATCTCAAATTCCAAATTCTCTTAATCAAATTTGTTTCTTTTGCAGGTATTGGAATATTGTCAAATTTGAGCAATTTGAAGGAGCTTGATCTTCATGACAATTATCTAGAAAATAGCATACTACTGTCTTTGAACAAGCTTTCAAACCTGAAGATTCTAAATTTGGCCGATAACATATTGAACGGGTCAATTTCTATTAATGGTAAGTTTAAAATACGTACTACAGTTCAATTTTCTCAAACTGAAACCAGAAGTCAGAACACAATCTCTCTTTTTTTTCATGAAAAATGCTTTGGACATCAAATTCTGATACATAAATGTAACCACTACCATTTGATATTTGTCCCACATGCATCAATGGATCTGAACACATTTACATCCGATTTGTGCCTAAACATATTTGCCCATACTAATAGTCTTTTTTCTCTGATTCGTAATTTATTGCATATTGTCCTTTTTCAACTGTTTCATATTTTGCCTATGTGTCATTTGACATCTACGCTCTCATTTCAAATTTGATATGTGATGTCAAATAATTTTTTTCCCAATACTTTGCTTTCAATTACATTTGGCATATTAATTGGTAGTGGGCATCCTAGAGGCGTCAAATTGACATAGAAGCCTTCAAAAAAAATTTGACACATCTTCATATATAGAAGCCTTCAAAAAAAATTTGACACATCTTCATATTTGAAGTCAAGATCGGAAATGCTCTAAGGTTAAACTAATAAATGAACTCTCTTGTGGAGGCTGTATAAGAAGATCATTATTTTAGGTTATTATACTTTCTTTTAAGATTGAGTTTTTGTGTATCAGTATCAGTGGCGGAGCACAGAATTCCTATTTTAAAAGGGGTCAAACCACATATATTCTCAGTAGTGGCGAATCAAGTAAGTTCATCTAGAGGGATCACGTTTGAAGGCCACCAAGCTCGCACCACTTTCTATTTTTCAATTTGAAAATGAGTATAGATATTTTTTTATTGTGTTAGTGTCAGTGTTAGTTAATTTAAGCTTGTAGAAAACTATACAAAATGTAAAAAAAAATTAAAAAAATAAAAATAAATAAAAATTGATAACTAGATGTCCAGTCGTCCAAACAAGCTTATGCGTACCTCAGCTAATTCCAGGGCCTTGGAGGTAATGAACGGGGTTATCCAGTGGCCCAAGAGTTTTGCTGGTAAGGGCAATCGAACCTGAGACCGTAGGTTGGAGCAAATCCTTTAGTCTCAAAATAAGACCACTTTTCCAACCCTTTGGGGTTAGTAATTTTGTAATGGGTGTTGGGAAAAAGAAAGAATTGCTCTTTTGCAACTCAAAGATTCCATCAATTTTCCAAATGGCACTTCATTGCCATCTTGGGAGGAAGATGATTACTTGGACTGTTGTCAATGGGAACGTGCTACGTGTAATTTCACGACACATCGAGTTATCAAACTTTCACTCAACGCTTCTAGAGATTGGAGACGAGATGATTATTGGTATCTAAATGCCTCTATTCTTCTCCCCTTTGAATCTCTCCAAAGCCTAGACTTGTCTCAGAATCGATTGCATGGTTTCCTTGGAAACGAAGGTATGGTTTTTGACCTCTTTTAAATGATGAAATGAAACCTAATCTCAAATTCAATTTTTTCTTTTTTCTTTTTTCTTTTTGATAACTCAGGGGGTTTGGGCCAGTCTGTTAGCGCCTCAATTAAATCTTGGGAAACTAATTTCGTAGTATATATAGACACACAAAAACACATTTGCATAGTAATTAAATGAACTTGCACAAAAGAGAAAGCGGAAGCCATTTGTAAGCGATTTTGTTGGTGCTTAGACAGATTAACATATTTCATATGGTCTATTATTCTGGTAAAGAGAATTTTTTTCTATATGGACGTATTATATCAATATTGGAGAATTTAATTTGCATGGAGGATATTGGTGTTAATTTTGTGGGAGTATGCACGTGGGCACTGATGTGTTAATTTTGTTGATTTCTGGAAGATTGTCGTGCGAGTCCAAGGATTTGTGTAGATTTTGAAGAGAGAATGTAGATGGGCGATTTTAGCGTTCGTTTCGTAGTTCTTGGAGTGAAAAACGAGCAAAGGGCCTTTTAAATAAAAGTCTAGATCATGCCCCAAGTTTTTTGAAAATTTGCAAGCCGTACCGATTCTGGGAAAAACCTAAAACCGGTTCAAGAAGCATTTTGGAGGTTCTGGAACACGGGAACGGTTCTGGGTAAAGCTAGAACCAGTTCGGGTAGAAAATTTTGGCTACTGATCAATTGGTACCGGTTCTAAGAAAAACCTTAAACCGGTTCAAGCTAGAAAATTTAAAAGCTTCACCGTGCACCGATACAACTCCCATGCAAGCACAACAAACACCTTCCCAACTCTTCTAAACACCATTACAAACATGAAATCGATTTCCCAATAATCCACCAAATTTCCGGCGCACCAAATACATGTACCCTCATACAAATATTTCATAATGAACATAATTTTTTATTTAAAATGCATTCACACCAATCATGAACAAGTAAAACAAATGGGTTTTAAATTACGGGTCTTCACAGTGGCTGATCAATGAAGTTCCTCTAGAGGCATCACGTTTGAAGGCCACCAAGCTTGCACCTATTTTTATAATTCAATTTTAAGATGAGTATATATATTTATCATTTTTTGTTAGTGTTAGTCAATTTTGAGTTTGTAGAAAAACTAAACAAAATGCGAAATGTACAAAGAAATAAAAGTATTTTTGTATTGTTACGTGAGACTTATAGTTATATCATTGGTTCTGTGCGATAAATAAAAATATTCTATATGGCTTTTGTGGTACCAATGCTACATGTGATTTTGTATTGTTTAACATATAATGCTTCCTTCGACTTGTGGACCCTACTTTGGGGCCTAATTTCTATGGTGTTCATGTGATTCCTTCGGTTCTATATTGGATCTGCCCATGATTATTAGCTTAACACAAAAATTGTCATCCTTAACATGTATGCGACAAAGGTAACCATAAAATAAATCCAATAAGTATTTTCTCACTACAAATAAAAACTTAATTAGATTCAATTAAAATTCACTACAAATAAAAACTTAATTAGATTCACTTTAAAACTTATGCTCTGCAAGCCGGTAATAGCCTTATTGCAAGTGGCAGACGTAGAACTTGTATTTAGGGGAAACCCGATTCACATTTATTTCTGCACCATAACAACAAAAGTATATTTTATAAGCTATTTGTTGCTATAAGTTTGAGGAAGAGAATTGTTTGTATATGTAATCGTCATTTACATTTACACGTGCTTCCAAGAAAAAGATGGTAGCGTGGAATTTTAGAATTTTAGAACTTTTTATGCATCCAAGGGACTTACAGGCCATAACAACAAAAGCCCATTCCATATACGTTTTCAAATTAAATTGTTTGTAAAACTAATACAATTGGTGGAAATATTTTTGTTGTGCAAGGCTCGGTCATCCCGGCATTGGCCCCATGTCTATTTTTTTGTTGCTCATTGTGAGATAAACAAACAACGAGAAAAATAAGTTGAATCCAAGATTTCAAATTCTCTTAATCAAATTCCACATTCCCATTTGTTTCTCTTGCAGGTATTGGAACATTGTCAAATTTGAGTAATTTGGAGGAGCTTGATCTTAGCTACAATTCTGTGCTTGGCAATAGCATACTACCATCTTTGAACAAGCTTTCAAACCTGAAGATTCTAAATTTGCGCAACAACGGATTGAACGGGTCAATTTCTATTAATGGTAAGTTTAAAATACGTACTACAGTTTTATCTTACCGAAACCAGAAGTCAGAACAATCTCTCTTTTTTTCCCAAAACTGTCACGCCCCGTCCCGGAATAGCACCTCATTAGCCTATCTTGACACGACATGTGACAACACCAAACAATGACTACCAACAATTCTAAAGTACAACCAAAAAGAACTAAAGTTTAACAATCACATTTTATATATAGCTCAAAACAACTACAAATCGGAAGTCCGGAAAGAAATCAACTACACAGAAAAACTACAAACCGTCCAAATTAACTATACAAACATCAACTACTAGCCAAATATGTTGAGACAAGACTCCTCAATGGCCTCAACCACTTACTTCCCATAGCGAGTTACAACCGCACAATGTGACTTGATTTTAGTGGACACCAACCCATACTCGCAAAATTGGAACCCAGTATGATTTCCAAGAGTGTATATGAGACATGGATGTTGATCAATGGAAGCAGTAAATCCAAACATCAACAATAATTATTCGTAAGGAAATAATCGATCCAAAATCATTTAATCGACATGAAGTCAAGATCTTGACACGAAGTCATATTTTTTGCATAAGAAAAATGCTTTGGATAGAAATTCTAATGCGCAGATGTGACCGCAACCGTCCGATATTTGTCCCACATGCATCAAACGGATCAAAACACATTTAACCGCAAGCATTTGATATTTGTCCCTCATCCGTCAAAAAGATCTGAAATTTTGTCTTGGAACCAATTGCGAAATTTTGTCGGGAAAGAAAGACGTTATGGTTTCAGACCTCTATAGCAATACGGGTGAATTATGTCCAAGTGGAAGACTTGTCATTTGAGCCAACTCTAATCAATATGTCAATTGCCTAAGTGTTATTTGACATCTCTGCTCTCATGTTAAATTTGATACGCGATTTCAAATAATTTTGTTCCTATACTTTGCGAACTGGAGAGGTGATGCGCAGCATGTTGTGCGGCCAATTCCAGCGCCGCGCAGGAATCGTTTCGACGATCGGAAATGTCCACCGTGTAGAGCTCGTCAAGTACTGTACAAAAAATCAACTCAATAGGATGTGGTTAAGTGTCTCATCGGAACATAAATAACTTGAAAAAATGGGTTCAATTGTTTTCATCCAGTGTTTGAAGACATATGTGTTTCGATTTTTTTCAACTTATATGTGTTCCGATGAGGCACTTTATGATATCCGATCGAGTCAATTTTTGGTACCCTTGTAATACTGAACGAGCTCTACGTGGAGGACGTCTCTGATCATCAGAACAATGCCGGCGCAAGGCCGACATTGGCCGCCCAGCACGCTGCGCAATATGGGGCGCTGCGTAGCAACCCCTGTTTCCGTCAACATTGACATAACAACCGTCAAAAAATTTTGACGTCTCCATATTTTTGAAGTCAAGGTTGGAAATGCTATAAGGTTAAATCAATAAATGACTTCTGTTAAATCAATATTTTTGTTTTATGTGATAACAAAATTATTGTATATGGCTTTTGTGCTACCAATGCTATAAGTTAATTTTAGTGTGAGTTCGAGTCTCAACATACTGAAAATTTTATTGAGAGCTTTTATGAACCCTAGAAAAAGAAAGAAGGGCATGGGGACTTAAACCTAGGTCATTGGTGTGGATAACAAACGTTTTTCCACTAGGATACTAAAGAAGATTTATTACATTTTGGACTATTTAATATATAATGCGTCTTTCGACTTGGGGCCCAACTTTGAGGCCTTATTTTCAGAGGGATCACCGCACCCATGCTGGATCCACCCATGATTCTCAACTTAGCACCAAAATTGTCAACCTTAACATGCATGCGAAAAAGGTAAGATAAAATAAAACCCACAAGTATTTTCCCACTATAAATAAACAAAAACTTAGATTCAAACTAAGGACTTAGATTCAAACTTAGATTCAAACTTAGTTCAAAAAAAACTAAAACTTAAGACTCTGTAAGACGGCAATAGCCTTATTGGAAGTGGCAAACGTAGAACTTGTGTTAAACCCGATCACTGGCGGCTCCACCCTATGGGGTGGATGGTCACATGACCACCCTAAAAAAAAAATTGTACTAATAATACATGTAAAAATTTGTACAAATTTTAGGTTAGTTCATGTTTTGAACACCCAGCCGAAATATGAATGAACACCCAATGCAAAATTAAATGAACACCCACCAACAAATCAGTCTACGTTGAACAACCTAAATTACATCCCGTTATAGCCCAATCATAGGTGACACCACATATAAGAAAATGTGGTCAATTGAACACGTTTTTTTATTTTGTTGTTATATTGCATCTAGTAATTTTATCTAATATTTTGTTTGAACACTTAGTCCTATACTATAAACAAAACACACTGCAATTCAAGTGATTTACAATTGAATACTTAATATACCATCTCAAAACAAGATAGACATCTTAATGACAAAAAAATGGAGAGGAAAAAATATCTATTGGTATCGTTATGGTGTAGTTTTTCTTAGAGCAGTCAATCCCAAAATAAAAAACATATGTTTAAAAAGATCCGTGCAAACGTATTCGCTACATAATTTCCTAAAAAAATATAAACATATTTACGCTCCTGTTTGATTTTGCTTTGGTAAAAATATAAAAAACTGAAAACAACTACAACGTTTTACGTGTTTTGTATTTTTGAGGTCGCATTATACACACTAGTATATGAAATTTTGTGAAGATAGGATTGATTAGTTAAGCTAGTAGAGTTAAAGGTAATTTCTGAACACCCTATTAAAAATTCCTAGAGCCGCCACTGAACCCGATT
Source organism: Vaccinium myrtillus (assembly GCA_016920895.1). NCBI lineage: Eukaryota > Viridiplantae > Streptophyta > Magnoliopsida > Ericales > Ericaceae > Vaccinium > Vaccinium myrtillus. The sequence goes on from JADGMU010000799.1 coordinate 90,180, forward strand.
CACATTTATTTCTGCACTATATAACAAAAGTATATGCTATAAGCTATAGATTACTTTAGGTTTGAGGAAGAGAATTGTTTGTACAAGTACTCAGCATTTAAATTTACACGTGCTTTCAAAAAAAGCTAATAAAGTGGAATGCTAAAGGGTTTTTTACCAATCCAAGGGACCCGCCAGGAACCCATTCCAATTTAACTAGAAAACTAGTACAACTAATGCAAATATTTTGAGTTGTGCAGGGCCCGGTCACCCTGGCACCTGTATGACCCTGCTCATTGTGAGATGAAACAAAAAATAAGAAAAAAATAAAATGAATCTCAAATTCCAAATTCTCTTAATCAAATTTGTTTCTCATGCATGTATTGGAATATTGCCAAATTTGAGCAATTTGGAGGAGCTTGATCTTCACAGGAATGATCTTGAAAATAGAAACCTGAAGCTTCTAAATTTGGCCCAAAACGAATTGGACGGGTCAATTTCTATTAATGGTAAGTTTAAAATACGTACTACAGTTCAATTTTGTCAAACCAAAAACCAGAAGTCAGAACACAATCCCTCTTTTTTTCCTTGAAAAATGCTTTGGACATTTAATTTTGATACGCAGATGTAACCGCTAACGTATGATATTTGTCCCACATGCATCAACGGATCTGAACACATTTATATCCGATTTGTGTCTAAACATATTTGCCCATAATACTAGTCTTTTTTTCCTGATTCGTAATTGCCTTTTTCAACTGTTTCATGGTTTGCCTACGAGATTTATGAGTTAATATTTGTGAGACCTCTAAGGATATAATTTTAAAGTGGAGTATTTTACAGTCTTACCCCAGGCAATTACTTCATTGAAATGTCCAGGAAAAGGTTATTATCCTTTTGTTTCGGGACAAAAGTGAAAATTACTTTTGTGGACAAGCCTTCACAAAAGAGAGACAATAATTTGGTGCTCTCCTTTTTATTCATACCGGAATTCTTTCAATCTCTCCAAAGCCTAGACTTTTCTTGGAATAAAAATGAAAATTATTTATGTGACAAGTCTTCACAAAAGGGAGACACAACAAACTGGTGCTCTCCCAATGGGAGCCCCATTCAAATTCTGAGTTACAAGTTACAAATGATACTTAATTAAAGGTAAAATGATCTTTAATATTCAAATAATCAAATTCATTTTAGGTTCTCCAACAGAAAACAATATGTATTGGGTGCGGCAAGGGAGGGGCCAAGGATTTATATACAGGGGAGCCGGAATTTGGAACATGGAATTCTTCGTATTCATACAGAAATTCTTTCAAGCTCTCCGAAGCCTAGGCTTGTCTAGGAATCAATTGCGATGTTTCATCGGGAAAGACGTTTACGGTTGCAGGCCTCTGTAACAATCCAAGTGAATTATATCCAAGTGGAAGAATGGTCATTCGAGTCAACTCTGATTAATATGTCAATTGTTCAGATATCATTTGATATTGCCGCTCTCATGTCAAATTTGATATGTGATGTCAAATTATTTTTTTGCAATACTTTGCTTCCCCAAACCTAATAAGTATCCTTATATAAGAAATTAATTTGGTATATTAATTAATTGGCAGTGGGCATCTTGGAGATGTCAAATTGACATATAAGCCTTTAAAAAAATTTGACATCTCTATATTTGATGTCAAATTCCAAATTCTCTTAATCAAATTCCAATCCCCATTTGTTTCTTTTGTAGGTATTGGAATAATGTCAAATTTGAGTAATTTGGAGGAGCTTCATCTTAAATACAATGAACTTGATAATAGCATACTACCATCTTTGAACAAGCTTTCAAATCTGAAGATTCTAAATTTGGCCAGAAACAGATTGAACGGGTCAATTTCTATTAACGATAAGTTTAAAATATGTACTACAATTTTATCCAACCGAAAACCAGAAGTTAGAACACAAACGCTCTTTTTTTTCCTGAAAAATGTTTTGTATAGGAATTTTGATGCGTAGTTGTAGCCGCAACCGTTTGATATTTGTCCCTCATGCATCAAACGCATTTAAACACATATTTATTCGAATCTGTGTCTGGGAATATTTACTAGTCTTTTTTTTTTCCTGATTCCTAATTTATTGCATATCATCTCTTTTCACCTGTTTCATCGTTTGTTTTTCTTTTCTTTTAACACAGAATTTGATGGTTTGAACAACTTGAAGGAGCTGGACCTGAGCTCAAACAACCTTCGTAGTATCATAACTGTCAACGGTATGAAACGGCAATGTTAAGAATTTTTTTTTTTTGGACATGCAATAAATGTTAGTCGTTTTTTAACCGCATCAAAACGACATCGTGAATGGCATTGTGATAGTACGTATCATTTTTTGAAGTTATTGTTACTCTTTTGACTTACTGGGAGCACCCGGCCAAATATACCGAAATTATAAGAATCTTTGAAATTCTTTCTTTTTGGGGATTGTCACGTGCTTTCTCTTCTCTCTCGCCTTCTTTCTCTTTTCTTCCCACGCATTGATTTGAATGAAACAGCTTCTCTTGGCCTATCTTTTACCGACTTGGTCACCTCAAATGCTCTCATCTCTCTGCCTCTCATTAACTCACCGAATAATGGAGCTCTTATCTCCTCTCTGGCATGGCCCCCTCCTGTTCTGGTGATGGTAAAGATTCTAAATTCTAACTTGATTCTCGTCATCAGTCAAGATTTTAGTCGGTACTATTTATTGAAAAATCAGCTTTTATAAAACTTAAAATCTAATCTCTTATTTGAAAAGCTCCAGAGAAGTTACCCAAACCCATCTTTGAGATTTTAGAATTTTCTTTTCTTTTTAGCTTTTCAAAATCTGTAGAATCTGAGAAACTGTTACCTAGAATTTTTGGTAAATACTGGCAACAGATTTTAAAAACTAGAATGTCAAAATTTGCAAAAATATTTTTTTGTGAACACCCACTAAGCGTTGGCGCTAAGCCCTTTTTCTTTGCTTTGGGATCTCTGATAAATATAAAAAATTATGGAATATTGTCAAATTTGAGTAATTTGGAGGAACTTGGTATTGGATGCAATTATAGACTTAATAATGGCATTCTACCGTCTATGAATAAGCTTTCTAACCTGAAGATTCTAAATTTGGCTGGAAATGGATTGAATGGGTCAATTTATATGAAAGGTAATTAAGCTTAAAGTGTACTCCAATTTGTTGTCGAACGCAAAATTATAATCATAAGTCAGAATAGTCTTCTTTTTCCTTTTTCTTTTTTTCATGCTTTGGATACAGATGTCTGGAGAATATTCAGAGACACATATGTTACCATATATGATATCTGTGAGTCTAACAGTTGCATCAAATGACTCATAACATAGCTGTATCCAGATCTTTATCCAAAAATCAGTATATATAGCATTTTTGGGAGCATCTTGTTTCACTCTTGAAACTCTCTCAATGCATTTCTTTTCTTACTGTGATAGAAGTGCTCAAACATTCTATGCATCAATGTGGTATGGTTCACAAGAAGAATCGGGAATATTGAACGAGTTAGAGGTCCTATATCGAGTTATAATGACCTCGATGACTCTATTTGGTCTTTTTGAAAGAGCTTTCATCAATCAAGACACTATTGGATTTGAGTAGCAATCTTGGCTTGCACGGAGCTATTCACAGTAAGTGTAGCTCTTACATGAAGGCTCCGTTGTTTCTACTTAAAACATTTTCTTAAAAAATATTTTATCTATTTTCCGGTGTTTGGTTGGATAAATGACAAGTAAAATATCTATTGTTGTAAAATGTTTTCGATATGGTGTAAAATAGTGACATGGAAACGGACTTAAGTTGTTTTTGTAAAAGCCTTTCAGTTGTCTCAATGTTTTCCAGGATTAATAGGTAAACGGCTGAAATGCTTCCCCACTAGCTAGTTCACCAACAGGACTCTCCCTCCCTCCAAAGTTCTACGGAACACCACTCTCTTTGTTTACATTTGCTTTACATCCCCTACTTATTTTCACAATTTTTTTATCTTGTAAATACTTTTCAAGTGCATCCAAACACCGTAAAACAAAATTAAGAAAAAAATCATTTTACATAAAAAATATTTTCCATCCAAAAATATATTATATCAAAATAAACGGAGCCGAAATTTTGTTAAAAGATTATTCGCACCTTCCTCTATCGTAGTACTTACAAATTTCTTCCATGTTTTAACCTAGACTTGACAAAGCTGAGCAGCATTGAAAATTTGTTCATGGATGATGTTATACTCGACGACGACTTTCTTCCTAACATTAGAGTCATGACTTCCCTTCAAGTGCTGTCCTTAAGAGACTGTGACCTCAATCGTATTCTTCCAATTAAAGGTAGAACAGAGAATCGTTATTTTACTCCCCTCCTCCAAAATAAAAGGATGAGAAAGGAACATATTGTTTTTTTATGTATTTTCTCAATTGAATATCACGCTAAGATTTTCAATATGTTCCATTTCTTTTAAGGGCTTTGCGAATTGAGGACTCTCCGAGAGCTTGACGTCACACGAACTGGTTTTGGGGGCTCCTTACCATGGTGCCTGGTTAACTTGACATCCCTTCGACTACTGGATATCACTTCCAATCACTTTAATGGAAATATTGCTCGTTCTCCTCTTATCAATCTGACATCTCTCGAACACCTTGCAATTTCAAATAATGACTTCGAAATTCCAATCTCATTCAAGTCATTTTTTAACCACTCCAAACTTAAGCTCGTTGAGAGCTTGAATAACAAGTTGTTGGAAGATCAGGAGGACACTTTTGCCACACCCCCAAGATTCCAACTCATCTTACTTTCTTTGTCCAATTCTGAACATGGAAGAATCACCGGATCATTTCCCCAATTTCTCTACCATCAACATGAATTTATATTGGTTGAGCTCTCTGGAATTGTTTTTAATGGAATGTTTCCATATTGGTTGTTGGAGAACAATACGAGAATGGAAACACTTCTTCTATCATCCAATTCAATTGGTGGACCATTGATGTTGCCTTCGCGTCAGATGCGAAATCTTAAAATGTTGGATATCTCTAACAATCACCTAGAGGGATTCATTCCTTACAAAATAGCCAGTTCCTTCCCGAGTTTAGAATTCCTGAACATGTCTACAAACAACTTTGAAGGCAACATTTCCTCTTTGTTCAGGGACATGACTACTCTGCATTTGTTAGACTTATCCAATAACAGACTATCCGGTGAAATTCCAGGGTTGATCGGGAATACCTCTGCTCTGTATTTACTAGTCTTGTCCGGTAATCATCTTGAAGGTCCTATTCCAATTGAATTTTGTGAACTCAAACAACTCCGTGTGTTAGATCTTTCAGAAAATTCTGTCACTGGGGTGATACCATCTTGCTTCAATTCATTATCTATCAATAGAATTCAACTGTCCAAAAATAGGCTACATGGACCTTTTCCAAACCTCTCTGGGATAATGGAGCTTGATCTCTCTTATAATCAATTCAGTGGGAATATTCAAACTTGGATAGGCAGCCTTTTCGAGATTAAGATGCTTTTCTTGCAACATAATAACTTTGAAGGCAATATCCCAAAGGAGTTATGCGACCTGTCTATGTTAACCTTGATTGATCTTTCATTCAATAATTTCTTTGGCAGCATTCCCCCTTGTATTGGTAAAATGTACTTCAGCGGATTAACTGGGCCATTTGATTGGAATTGGGGCTCTTACAAACGACCAACACTCTCTTTATCATTAGAAAATCGAGATGGGGTTGGTATTACTAATCCTGCAATAAATCGAGATGGGGTTGGTATTACTACTCCTGCAATACAAGAGGTAGAGTTTGAAACCAAGGGAATGACCTTATCCTACAGGGGAAACGTCCTATACTTTTTCTCAGGAATCAATCTCGCCCACAATAGATTGACTGGCCCTATACCACCTGAAATTGGGAACCTTAGCCATATCGAAGTGTTGAACTTTTCCCACAATCACTTGACGGGAACAATCCCTGTGACATTTTCAAACTTGAAAAGCATAGAAAGCTTGGATCTTTCCAACAACCACCTCAATGGGAAAATCCCCTCTCAGCTTACGGAGCTAAACTTCTTGGAAGTTTTCAATCTATCCTACAATAACTTGAGTGGAAGGACACCTCAGAGAGTATTTCAATTCGCAACTTTTGAATCGAGTAGCTATGATGGAAATCCACTTCTTTGCGGAGAACCACTGCCAAAAAAGTGCAATGCGGATTATTCACCCCCACCGATGCCAAGAGCTGCTATAAATGGTAGTGAAGATGATTCTGGTTTCATTGACATGGATACTTTTTACATGAGCTTTGCAGGGTCTTACCTAACTGTGGTGTTGGCTATTGTGGCGATTTTGTTCATAAATCCTTATTGGCGAAGGGCATGGTTTCATCTTATTGAGGTTTTCCTCACCTCCTCCTACTATTTTGTTGTGGACAATCTCGTGTATCCCGTGTGTGGATTTCTTTGGAAATAAGCAGCGTACCTATCACTGTCTGATGGGGTACTTAAGGTACAATAAAAAGTTTCTTATGAATTGTTGTTTGTACTGAATAAAAAGTTTCTTATATATTTGATGTACAATAATATGCAGCAATAAGTGTTATGAACCCCACTGTCGCAGCACCTCAAGAGCATCTCCAGTAACATCTCTAAATTTGTGTGTTATAATGTGTATTAGGATAAAAAAGAGTTACCAAAGGATCTTGGGGATAGAAATGCAGCAAAATAAAGAAACCAAAAGTCCGAACAGACAGGAACAACAGATTTACGTGGTCACCCAATCTGGGATACATCGCAGCTATTTTCTCGATGATGAAAAATCATAGAATCACAACAGAGATATCGTACTAGAGTAGATATCGCAGCTATTTTCATCTTGTTGAGTGTGTGCTGGTAGTAACTAATGTAGCTCCACACTTGATTAAACGAAAGAAAATGTATGAGGACTCGTGCTTATTCGTTGCTTGTGGGAGGTCGACCAGGTGGTGATGATATGCTTCTTCTTCTTCTTCTTCTTCTTCTTCTTCTTCTTCTTCTTCTTCTTCTTCTTCTTCTTCTTGGTAACTAAAGATTTTGAATCGGAGACCTTGAAAGAAAGCTAGCCTGCAGAGTCCAAAGTAAATAATTCTGATAATCTGTGCAAATGGTGTCAAGGTACTCAGTTTTGGTCCTATGTCTAAAGTCAATAATTCTATCTCGTTGAAGTCCTAAGCGGCTTTTGTAATTGTATTAGACTACATTTGAGAACCACCACGGAGACTACATTCGACATGGATCGAATGCAAGACAAACAAAGGTCATAAGAAAGTCATTTTTCAGAAAATGTTTTTCAAACTCCAGGGAAGAGACACCCAGAAATTCAAAATTATTTTACAACAATAACCCTTCAGTTATAATAAGACCAAAAATAAGCTTACAATAACAAAAAAAATTCTCCTGTACGAGAACCACAACTGGAAACTAAAATTGGTTTCTCTATCAGACAAAAATAACCTATGATGAACTCAGAATTTTCCGTCGCACAACAACTGCGTAGAACTTCCCCAAGCTTTAAAGCACGATCCCAACATTGCAGCACAAGATGAACCAAAATGGCCTAATGCACTTCTTTTGAACGTAATTCAGCTTCGATGCCTCAAGTGCCTAGTGAAAAGAACAGAAACCCACCGCACTTATTAACACTAATCCCGCCACCACAACAAAAGTAACAAAGGGAAGTAGACCTTCCCTAACCACATGCTAAAACAAAACAGATACATACCAGGCCCAAAGCAGCCTACAGATGCAATAGAATTCACACAACACCAGCTATATGAAGAGGAAAAAAAATACAAGAAGCTACGGTCTTATTGGAACACGGAACTTGATTTCCGGAGCACCTTTTGACCCTTCTCTAAGTACCGAGACAAGCCCTTGCGTCCGAAACAACCTCCACAGACGTTTGCACAGTTTGAAAGATCTTAGCATTCCTCTCAAACCATACATGGTAGATGGATGCAATGAAAACCAATTTGTATACAACATGCAGAAACTAGCACCAATTCTAAAAATAAGAGTACTTCTAGGAATAGCGTACATCTGCTATAGGGGATATGGGGACCCCAAAATCTGGGCAAATTATGCACATCATTTTAAGATCAAACTTGCATGAAATTGAAGTTAACAACGGAAGAAGCAGTCCGTTTTATCATACTAACTTTCTTTGGTATCTCATGGAGACGAATATTCGAAGGAGGGCGAGAAGAAATCTAAGCCAATAATATGGTCATTTAAAGAAGTAGCAACGAATACCTCGAAATCAAACATAAAGCATAGTAGCTAGGTTAAAGATTTACAACTGATATCCTTGCTGTAGAATTGCTAGATGGGAGAGTTTGTAAGTTGTTATAACTAAGCAAGAAATTTGTACACTTGTTTGATGGAGGCCTTCCAGCTATTGGTTGGTTATAACAAGGCAAGGGCCAAGGGTCAATAGTACTCAAAATCAATACTATTGAGACAATATTCATGTTGCAAAATGGATGAATAGAAGCCCGGAAAGCTCAAATCAGAAGGAGAGTGATCCGAAGCTGCGTGACTTAATAATGTCGAGCACAGACAACAACAAAAGAAGGTCAAGCATGCCCAAATGGTATAGTTTCTTACAAATCAATTCTTATAGTGCTTGTCAAATCTCAGATGAGGAAAAGCTGGTCTGTACAAGGAAACCTCTCTAAGAAGTAATTTCCTCCACTAACATGAGAAATCGACACAAACAATCAACTGCAATGACCACATGTGGTCAAAGGGAGGCCTTGATTGGTGCCCAAAAATCTTTTTTCCCTCAATTGTAAAGCTCCCGACAGCAAACATGTTGCAGTTACAAAATGCTAAGTCAGCTCAGTCATGTATCTTTTCTATCTCGATAAGCCGTCGAGTGATCATATGATAATTCATCTTTTTGTAACAGGAGCGAGGTTAACAATAGTAGAGCATTTTGGAGGGGGAAAAGAAGTCAATGCAAGAAACAATTGAGTGACACAAACTCCACCTTGTATATGTAAGAGAAAAGTAGCAAACTCACAACTGATGTTCAGATAAAACCAGACACACAAACATTATTGGGAAGACACATTGTCTTGATAGTTTCACCCCATACCAACTCAGTGGTAACATATCATAACTACTGCGGAATGTTCGACTGGGAGGTGCTTGCATAACCACTGTCTCTTTCTCCCGTCATCACTACCCCACAAAGGTACGAGTTGAACAAGATGCACTCACACAGGGCATCTAGTTTCAAGAGAACTACAACGTCAAACATTAAACTCACAACCGTGGGGAGGGAGAGAGTTTTACTCCACACCTACTCGGTGGTAACATATCATATCAATTGCAGTGGAGAGTTCCTAGATTGGGATATTTCGAAAAGAGAGTAAACCCAAGACTAACATCAAATAGACAGAACACAAAACACCACAATCTCATTAACATCAATATGAACAAAAACACTTATTCAAACAAGAACAACTACTATTAAAATTGATCAAAAACCCAACATAATTCACTTACGGTGGCAACTCCCAAAATAAGGAAATTGCAAAAAGATCTCATCAATGACAACAAACGGAACACAATATCTTATTCAAACAAGAACAACTAGCACAATAGTGGTCAGAAACCCATTCGAATTCCACTTACAGAGGCAGTTTCCCAGCTCGAAAAATCGCAAACTTCGAAGCCTCCGGGTAAGAATAATCAATCCCATTCTCCTTCAAAAACTCTTCAATCAACTTCTTGGCCTTCTCAGGCTCCACACTCTCACACTCAATCTCATAACAAGTCCCAAAATCATAAAGCGTCTCATCCACTTCCAAAACCAACCCATTCCAATCATACACTCCTCTCACATTCTTAAACCCACCTAAACAAACGAACCCTCCCTCAATTACGCCAAACTCATTTTTTTTACCCTATCCATGATCCTCGACCGGATCCCGCGGAGCCTCACCGGGTCAGCCACGCACTCGCGGCCAACTCGCGGATCCAGCTCCTCCTCGTCCTCCTCAACCCGGCTAACGCTGTTAGCGAGAACGGCATTGGCCTTGAGGGAGACGACGCACTTGGCGTCGTCGCCGTAGAAGCGGAAGCGGAGGACGGCGCGGCGGGAGGAGAGTTCTGGCCGTCGAAAAAGTTGTTGTGTTGGCAGTGGGTGTGGCGGTGGAAGGGGGAGAGGAGAGAGAGGAGGATTTGATGGGCGGCGGAGGACGGCAGCTGGAGCTTCACTTCAATTTCCATCTTTTCTTATTTACTTGTCGGGATTGTGGGTCTAGAGTTTCAGTAAAAATGACGCCGCCGAAGGATTTTCTTCAGGTTTTACGGTAAAAACGAAAGCGTTGGAAGGCTTGCTCTGTAGTGCTAGGGCAATCGGAAAATGGAACGCCGTTGAAACGTTTAATCTTTGATTTTGCAGAGTTTCCCCTCTAAAACTGCCATTTTCCCCCTATTTCAATCTGTCAAAGGCTGAGCAAGGCTCTTTCTCTCTCTATATTTTTCATCAGTTAGGGTTTCAGATCTGGGGGTGGGGGCTGGCCCTCCTCCTCCTCCTCCCTCCTTCACCTTCTCCCCATATTCCCCCCCTCGGTGTGTTCTCTTCCTCCCATCCGCACCTTTTCACGTTGCTGTCTTGCTCTCACTGGTGTGTCTCCGGTCCCCTCTTGCGGTCTCCAATGGAGGAGTTGATCCGGCTATGAGGGTTCGGGCTGGCGGGGTCGAGATGAGCGTGGTGGTTCGGCAGAGGCGGCTGATGGTGTGGCTAATAACCGGAGTAGTTTGAAGGTTGGGTTCTTTCTTTAAGTTAGTTTTATTTTCTTTACCCCGGCTGGGTTTCCCCAGTAAGGTGGTTTCGATACCGGTCTGATTTTTCAGATCTGGTGGGTTGTGGTGGTGGGTAAATAATTAGTTAGGTTTGGTTGTTGGCTTGATCCTGATTTGGAATCCATGGCCGCCGTGGACGTGGGGGGCCGCCTGTGTCCGATGAGGCATACCCGCGCCCAAAACCTCACATTTCAGCAGAGGTTTTCTTGCAGTTTTGTTCTCTCGTGGCGGCTTGGGGATGGCTGTATGTAGAGGTGTCAAGCGGGGGGGCACGGGCACGCGGCAAGTCGGGAGGCGCGGCACGCAGGAGGCACTGCAGTAAAATCTTGGCACGGACGGGCAGCAGCCGGTATAAGTTACAGCGGTGGCGGCACGCTGCGACGGCGGAAATGGCGGGCACGGCACGGCTAAGGTGGCACGTGGCACGTACGACGACACGGTCTTCTATGGGCACGACACGGCGGTAAGAAGTCAACGTGGCACGAGGCACGGCCGCGGCGAGGGCGAGCACACGACACGAGCACGGAGTTGGCACGGCGCGGCACGGAAGTAGGACGGACATGGCACGACACGACACAAGCACGGAAGTTGGCACGACACGCATGACGAGCACGGAAGTTGGCGCAGACGCGCACGGCAAGACGAAGTTGGAAGTTGGCGCAGGGCACGACACGACACGGTATTTCGGCTGCGCGGCACGGCACAAGGCAAAAAAAAATGTTAAATAATTTATTTGTATGTATTTTTTGATAATCACAAAAATAAAAAAGAATTATTTTTTTGTTGTGTAACTTGTGTTAGTGAATTATATATTTATATGAAGTTTAAAAAAAATTAAGTCATGAACAAAAAAATAAAGAAGAGGAAAAAAGAAGTTAGAAAAAAATTATTGATTTATTTTATTTTATTTTATTTTATATTTTAATTTTGAGAGAGAGAGAGAGTTTGGACAAAAAAATAAAATAAGCTTTTAAAATATTTTTTTACATGTTTGATAATTGATACATTGCCTTTTATCTAATAAAGATTTTGAAAAAAAAAACATTTTTTTGTTTGTGAAAAAAATTTAAAAAATAGTGTTTTGCAACTTGTAAGTAAGTCGCTAAAGTCATGAACTAAAAAATAAAAAATTTAAAAATTAATAATAATTTTTTTAGAGAGAGGGAGAGAGAGTTTGGACAAAAAAAATAAAATAAGCTTGTAAAATATTTTTTTACATGTTTAATAATTGATACATTGCCTTTTATCTAATAAAGAATTTGAAAAAAAATAATAATAATTTTCTTTTTGTAAAAAATAAAAAAATTAAAAAAATAGTGTTTTGCAACTTGTAAGTAAGTCACTAAGTCATGATTCATGAACAAAAAAATAAAAAATTTACAAATTAAAAAAAAAATTAGGGAGAGAGAGAGAGATGGACAAAAAAAAAGAAAAAAAATACAAATTATTTTTATAAAAAAATTATAGAAATTCAAATTATAGGAATTAGATTCTTTTGTTAAATTATATTATATAAATTATTAGATGTTAAATTATAGAAATTATATAAATTATTTTTATAGTTTCACTGTCTCACTCTCACAGTAACACAATAATGGGCCTCCACTTTCCGGATCAAATTTCGACGATCGGAACCGTTAGATGTGTTTAAAACGTGTTTTCAGCGTCCTACGTGAGGATTTTGCAAAAAATAATACCCGGAAGTAGTTGATCGGAGTAGGTTTTCGTAAAACTGCTATATGAAAATCTCGCCCAATCAAGCCCTTTTGGGTATTTTGACGATCTACACCGTTCACTATGTTTGTCTTGCCTAGTCTAGTGTCAGTGTGTCACTAGCATTTCGATGGGAGACCGAACGCTTTATGGGTGAAGATGGAAGTGGCAAGAATGATGTTGGCCGAGAACAAAGAAAAAGAGCAAAACAAAAAGTGCTGACGATCGAGGGATCTCCAGTTGGTTTAATTTTTAATTGTTTTAAAACTTATTTGTACTACCCCATATATTAGTAGATTCACCACCATAAAACAAAGAAAACCCTTAAAGTTTAGTAGTATATAGGGCGTTAAAAATACCAAAAGAAATTACTTGATGGAGATGGAAAAAGAGGGGCCTTCAAAAGTCAAGCCAAATACTGCGTCAACCACCGTTCCCTGAGTTGTTAACTGCCGGCCTAGTTTCCACCGACTACTCCCCTGACATCTATTAATCTATTGCCGCTGCCTAATTTTTAATTGTTTTAAAACATTAAAACTTATTTTTAATGTTCTTTGAAAATTCCCATTTCAATAATTAGATGTCAATTATTTACCAAAAAAAATAATTAGATGTCAATTATAATAAAGAGCTGGCGTTGGTTTTTATGTTTTCTTGTTTGCTATGTGATTTCTAGGATTAGAGCAATATCTATGGAATTTGATTTCACATTCCCCTATTTCATGATCTTACTCTTTTATTTGTGGGTATGTGAAATTACGATCTTATCCTTTCATACGTGGATTCATTTGCACAGGGAAGGGTAGCTCTGTGAGTTCACATACATGATCACAAATAAGTAGTGTGATCATAAAAAAAAAAATGTAAAAATCACAACACATATCCTTTTTGTTCTTCTTTTTTTTAAATGTTTTTGCGCCTTGTTTTCGACTTTTTTCCGTCCAACCATTTGTGCACTCTTTTCCAAAAGTGTTTTAGTTACATATTTTTTTATTCTTATAGTCGAGATGAATGGAAAAGACCCCTCAAAAAATGTTTTTTCGCGAAGAAAAAAAACTTTACAAGGAAAAAAAAAACGTATGAGTTGATACCAAATGAGGCTAAAGTGTTGCTAGCATTTAATTTAGATTGATAAATTGAGCTTAGAGTAGACTTCTTTAGTCCTCATTCATTTTTCGTCCAACCATTTGTGCACTCTTTTCCAAAAGTGTTTTAGTTACATTTTGTATTCCTGTAGTCGAGATGAATGGAAAAGACCCCTCCAAAAATATTTTTCCAAAAAGAAAAAAAAAACTTTACAAGGAAAAAAAAAAAAAACTTATGAGGTGATACCAAATGAGGCTAAAGTGTTGCTAGCATTTAACTTAGATTGATAAATAAAGCTGAGTAGACTTCTTTAGTCCTCATTCACAACTTGAAGTGGATGTGGCTATGGTGCAGTGGATACTCCAAATAGGCCATCTTTTCCAATTTCCATTTTGAGTAGTTAGGTTTAATTGAGCTGATTTCTACCAAACAGAGGACTTTCTTGTTGGACATTAATGGATTAGGTTTTGGTGGTTCTCTTTTGGTCTAAAATCAAGCAAAGGGGAGTTGCTTGAAGCAGTTGAAATGATAAATACAAAACCAAGGGACAATACCAAAAGGAAAAGGTATGCTTATTTAACACTAAATTTTGTGCCATAAATATTCGATGAAACACATATGGTTCTGTTTTGGGAAGTAGTTTATAATGACAAATTAGTTTTTCTGCATACTTTGAAAAGAAAATTTTATGGAATGTAAAAAAAATAATAATTTTGGCACTTCATTTGCTAGAAAATCTTGATTTGAATCACTGCTTTTCTGTTTCTAAAAAGAATTACTGCTTTCCTTTTCCTTCTCTATTTTTATAGACTTATTAAATCAGTAGAATCACAGTCATATAATTCATTTACTTTTTCGCAAAATTCCATATTCTTGTCAAATTCTTCTTGATTGGATCTCATCTTCTTTTTTCAGATGTGACTCCCTATTTTCCCATTTTTTTTGTTAATAAATTCTTATGGTTTATCCGTCCATAAAAAATTTATTTCAGCTACAATTGAGCTCTGCGACAATCGACGATAAATTGGTCCTACCATGTAGTATGGGCGGGTGAGGTGAGCGAAAGTAAAAACTCAAGCATTAAAGCGTCGTTTGAAAACATCTCAAAAAATAATAATACTAATAAAATTTACGTGAACGAGGATTGTGCGACAACGGAAACAGTGGGCGTGCTGCGCAGCGTGCTTTGCGGGTCCATTTAGGCGCCGCGTCGGCACCGTTCCGACGATCAGAGATGTCCACCGCGTAGAGCTCGTCGAGTACTATAAGTGTACCAAAAAGTAACTCGATCGGATATCGTTAAGTGCCTCATCGGAACACAAACAAGTTGAAAAAAATGGTTTCAATGGTTTTCATCCAGTGTTTCAAGACATATGTGTTCCAATTTTTATTAACTTATTTTTGTTCCGATGAGGCACTTAACGATATCCGATCGAGTTGATTTTTGGTATGTTCGTAGTACTCGATGAGCTCTACGCGGTGGACGTCTCCGATCGTCGAAACGGTGCCAACGTGTAGCCAAAATGGCCAACACGGGGCTGCACAACACCTCCCCCAGTTCCGTGCGGGAACATAGAACAAGGAAGAGCAAGAGCCAAGAGGAGAGACACCTAGCAAATGATCACGTGACTTCTTTGCAACCGAAAACCATAACAAGAAAATAATTGATTTGAAAACTATAATACTCCATAACTGACACTCCTCTTCACACATGGTTTTTTCATTTGAAAAATTACAAAATAGTGTGAATATCATGAAACTCTTCGGCTGTTTACCCAAACACTTTTGATTTTTGTTTTCAGTCCTTCTATTCATGTCCGTCCATTGGGCGGACGATAAAAATGTTCTTTTACCCAACCGGCTCAATGGGCGATGGTAGAATTTTCCTTTTGTTTTCGGGGTACATTTGCTTTTTATTTTTACCTAAACCCGTAAATACAGCTGCCAAGACCCATGGGCCCCCTCAGCTCCCTCACGGCCTCACATTACTCATCCCTTCCCCTTCTGTTCCGCAATCATTTTTTTTCAGTTGCTGAAGTAACGCATAAACAATGGCCCACCTCCAACAAACTTTTCACTATCCAATTCCTTTTCTGTTTTTCCCTGAAAATTTGCACTCTTTCTCATTTCAAGAAACCCCAATAATTTTATATAACCCTCCCATACTCAGGCCATCAGGAATTCATATCGTTCATTTACCTCAAAATGGGTCCTTTCTTTTTGGCACCTTAACCACCCATGGCAAATTTCTATACAAACCCAACTTCTTCTTCTTCTTCTTCCCGTATTCACACAGATCTTGAACACTGGCCTGAATTTTCTCCAAATGGGTTTTCTGTCTTTGCAAAAGGGTTTCTGCATTTGGGTTTGTTTCTTTGCTTTGTGTTTCATTTCTGTGAAATCTGACAGTGGGGGAAAAGGTGACACTGTTGGAGGCAATGTTTTGATAGAGGGTAAGAGTGCCATTGGAAGCATTGACAGAGATTTCATTTGTGCGACATTGGATTGGTGGCCTCCTGAGAAGTGTGATTATGGGACTTGTAGCTGGGGCCATGCCTCCCTCCTCAACCTGGTAAGCTTCTTTGTTAAAAAAAACATGCATTTACAATTTTCTTATAACCGGGTATCTCGATTCTCGGCTAGTTTACATGCATCTCGACTATGCTGGAGCTCTAACGTTGTTGTCCTGCTCGCACTCGATCAAGCGATTGAATAAACATGGTTTCATTTCAGACTTGCAAGCAATAGGCCTAAAGTTATCATTTTTGGGGTCTCTCTCTGTTTCTTTTACTATAATGTTTGCGTTGTTTGGTTTCATCTAATTTTTTATAGGACGTACATTGTTAAGCTCTGTCCTGTTTCTGAGATTTTTGTGCTGTGCTTTAGTGCAGAACATTTATGTAACTATTTAAATATGCACGCAATTTTGCTACACACTTACACAGAACTATCTCAAATGGAGAGTGTGGAGCCAACTCGGCGTGCCCCCGAGTGAGGTCAGGTTCACTCGGAATCCCTGGGTTGCCGATCAAACATGATTGGCGTAGCTGCGTAGGTAAGATAAGGAAAGCGAAGGTTAGCATACAAATTAATTGGGAAAAATACGATTGGAATACAGATGGCCAGACATAGATCCGGGCACATCGAGCCGTCCCAAGTTTTGTGAATCTCACGTGCATCGTGTGGTTCCACTTGCATCAAACAGTTTTGGACGTCTCAGTGTCCGTACCTCTGCTCTTAATTGAGCTCATTTGTGGGCCCCACATACCCCATGCGAGAGAGTTTGCGTTTGTATAAGTCCGTGTTGCAAGTGCACGTGATTGTAGAGTTTTTGGGTAATGCAGGTTCAGCTTTGAGATTTGCTTTCTCGGCATGTAGAAAATTATAAAATTGTCCTTGACGGATTCCTTTGATAACTACAGTTTGGAATAAAGGTTTTACTTGAGCAGTTCATGCATAATTTAGTTTGAACTGCTTCTCGAACATATTAGCTGGAAAAGCAGATGACTTTGCTTCATTTAGCAGTTAATGTATCAGGAACAACCCATGAAATCTAAATCTTAAAAGGTTTCTGAAATTTGGCTTTGTCTTTTTCTGTGTGCAGGATCTCAACAACATTATTTTCTTAAATGCTGTAAAAGGTTTGAATCCATTCACATAGTACTAAAGATAGCTTCATGAATGGCAAAATTTTCGCCTCTGTAATATTTTCTTGCTTATGTCTCCTTTGTTTTACTTGATTTTGCAGCATTTTCACCATTGAAGATCATATTAGGTGCAGGGCCGGCCCTGATATTTCTGTGGCCCCAGACGATAATGTAAACTAGGACCTTATATTTTTCCTAAAAGAAAATAGTTTAGTCATAAATTTTTATTTTAACATTTTATAAATACGCACCAAGTGTTTTAATTATTTTTCTCTGATGACAACACAAATAAAGATTTTTGAGAAAGTCGACAACCAATATGGATGTAGTGGAAACATAAGTTCACACAATTGAGTTCTTATAAGATGGTAATTTTGAACTTAGTATATTATTTATATCAATAACAACACAATTGAAACACTTTTTTGAGGTAATTTGAACTGAAAACTTTGTGAAACAATCTTTCGAAAGTTTAACGAAGTACAAATCTTTTCTAGCAAAAGAGTATTCCAAGGTTAAAATAAGTGGGTATTTCCCAAGTATGATATTTTCAATATCTATTTCAACTATTTTAGTCAAGAGGTATATAATAAAATTATTTGACAAAACCGTAAAAAAATTAACTATAACTACGTTTAATAAAAGAAACGATGTATCTTTTTATACTAGAAATCTCATGGTAAGGACAAAAAAGAAGGAAAAGAAACTAGAATAAGAAAAGGATAACATTGCCTATAGAGAAAATAAACTAGCATAAGGAAAAAAAGCCCCAGTGTGGGAATCGAACACTGGTGCTTCAATATAAAAGCAGCAAGTTTTCCCGCTGAGCCAACATCCTCAGTTAAAGTCATCTATGACACTGAAGATCATCGGCAACCCTGCCTTCCCTTTTCGAAAAACACCTCAGAATTGTTCAGTTTCGCCGAAGGGTGCCTCCCGTTATCAAGATGGGATGAACTGAACAAGTTCTTCAATGAATCTGGGTATAGCACAGATTTCCATCACAATTTATACTTATTGTGTACCTTAAGTATAAATTCGGCCAGTTGAACTTTGAATGGTTTCATGCTTTTAGGGCCCGAGTTATTTTTGGATTAAATGCTCTCAATGGAAGATCCATACAATCTGATGGTTCTGCTGTTGGGGCTTGGGATTCTACAAATGCTGAATCTTTTATGCGGTATACAGTGAATAAGGATTACGCAATCTATGGATGGGAGCTTGGTGAGTTTCTTCCACTGCTACATGCTTAAGGCTCCGTTTGTTTCGACGTAAAATATTTTACAATGTAAAATGTTTTCCATGTAAAATGTTTTTGCTGAAAATGAATTTTTTTACTTTTATTTTTAGGTGTTTGGTTGACACCTCACAAAATTATTTTCCAAAACAATTATTTTCCGTTGTTTGGCTGTCAAAATAATTATCAACACAAAATTTATGTACTAGCCTACAAGTTAAAATAGAAATAGAACCTTCCAAGCATTTTAGAACCTCAAACATACAGACAAATAGAACGTAAGAACAAACTAACATCTGTATCTCTATGAACCTCCCAAGCATTTTACCATTCTATAAAAACTCATCAAAGGATTATCCAATCACATAAGAACAAATTAACATTTTTATCTCTAAATCCGAAACATAACAAGAGAACAAAGGTAAAAAAGTACATAAAGATTTCTTAAATAGATAGATATGCTACTACCAACAAGAACCGGCAAGTCACACGCTAAATTTTTCAAGCCAAATCCTTCGAAGGTTAATGCTCTTTGCCATAAATGCCTTCCCAAGCCTTTCATTCTCAACTAAGTAATCAAAGACATTTCCATCATCCAAATGTATCGGTTCAATCTCTGGCCTTGCTTCCAAGTCAACGTCGCCTAATGATTTAGCAAAATTTCCTTTGGCACGATCTTTGCTCACCACTAAAGCTATCTCAGCATACATTTCAATCTTCTTGTTAAGATACTTGTCATGAGTTGGATGTGCTTGTCAAGCATTGCAATACAATAACTTACTTTAAAGAAAGCACGTATGTAATAAAAATAGTCAAACAAGTTTTAATCAAGCTAATTGAGTTAACTTCATTTTTTTTTGAAAAAATAGGACATTTGGAATTTGAGTATCGGACATGTGTCTGAACAATGTCGATGTCCTAAAATTGCCGACACCTGTATGTGGATTCCAACAAAGTGTCTGTGCTACATAAGGTACATGGTACTAGATAGAATAGTAGTAGTCACAAACTTCTTTTTTTGAAACTTTCTCTGGACTCTACTGAATTCTACTCATTCTAACAAACTGGAGGCAACCTTGGTCTAAGAAGGATCAAAGGCCGTATCTAATAAAAAAACAAGTGTTTTTGTAGCTCATACTTATAAAAAGGTTTTGCACCAAGCACACAAAATCTCTTCTTCAACCCTCCGAACCCTCGTTCAACGGTTGTATGCAATGAAGAGTGGCGATGATTGAAAAGCTCTTTTTCATTTTCAGGCTCATGGTTACTATACTCTTTTAAGTGATATCGAACACCACGAAACGGTGGAATGAATCCCCTTCTAATACCATAACCGGCATAAGCGAGGTAATATTTACCTACAAAAAAAAACACTAATGTCATGTGTTTGTTCAATGTTATCGATAAGGCTCTCAAACTAAAAGACCTAGGACAAAAAAATTACCCGAATCCAACCTGCAGCCTGGGGTCTATAATGGTTTAATCCCCTTATAATTAGGGTACAATTACTGGAGAAAAGCAGGAGACAGATTGTTCATAAAAAAATCCATTCTCACTTAACAAAACCAGAACAAAAACCTCAAATCCAACCTTCAGCCTGGGGTCTATAATGGCTATTTCATGTATCACAAAACAATTCCCTCTATCATCAGCAAAGTGCCCACACTCTTATCACCATATAATGCGAATTTGAATAGACTAATTGCTTAATACTATAATCACCCGTGACCACAACAAACTACATGCTTACAATATACACCAGTACTCGCAATAATGATCTTTTTGAGCTTTGTCCAAGGCAATTTACATTATTCTACTTATATGAAAAAGAAAAACGAAGAAAATAATTAAGGCTAGCTTCATCTAACCTCAATCAAATCGCAAATAGAGGTAGATGGAAGAACAGATCCACTAAATACGTTTGTTTTGTATATACGGAATATACATGTAATCAATCCAAAATCTAGAAAACGATGGAGGAATTTTTCAAAACCTAGAATGGAAGGGATCGACGACGACGGCGGCGAATGGTTGGGTAGAGAATCGCCATAGATCGAGTCTCTCTCTCTCTGTCTCTTGCTCGCTCGTTTTCTGATCTGAGAAATAACGAGGCCGAAGAAGGGAATGGGGGATATACGGGATTTGGGCTTGGGAAATGTCGGGCCTAAATCCAAAAATGACTTACGGGCCAAATCAAAGTAAAACATTTTCATCCCATTGAGGTAAAATGTTTTACTTTGAAAAATATTTTACGACATTTTTTTGCAACCAAACACCTGAAAATGGGTAAAATATTTTACCAGAAAATGTTTTACGTCCAAACAAACGGAGCCTAAATCTCAAAAAAAAAATTAGTGCTGTTGTGCGAATGGGCACGGCCACAGGGTGTGGAGGGCGCTTCTCGGTCATCCAAAAGAGTTTTGGACGGCTCAGATTTCTCCCATTATCTCCTCTCTCTCTCTCTCTCTCTCTCTCTCTCTATCTCTCTTTCTCTTTTCAAAATATGAGCCGTAATATGAGCCGTCCAAAACATTTTTAGATGACTGATATACGCTCTCGGACACCACGTCGGCAGTACCTGCTCGGTACCGGAAATTTTTGTCCTAAATCTCGCCCATTCCCACCATGTGTTACCACCTCATCCTCCAGAGGAAGACCGCATATTGTTAGAGAACCAAATGCCAAAGTCAACCAGATGCCGGAAATCAGAAGAAGTGAAACGATTTAATCAATTTTAAAATAAAAACATTTTCATGTAATAATTTACGTAGAAACAAACCGAGCCAAAAATGGTTTTCCTTCGCTCCAAACAGGGGCAGCAGAATGCGCCGAAGTCTTTTCGATTAACGAACCAAACTGTACTTCAAAAAAGCCGTTCGAGAACCAATCTCAGCCAACCCTCCTCCTCCTCCTCCGCCGCCGTTGACTACTTGACTCTCTCTCTCTCTCTAAAATTTCTATATATCCATCCATTCACATGCATACACTCTTTCTCCACAAACCTATTTCTTTTTTCCTCTCCCTGTAACAAAATTCCAATTACGCAAAAAATCGAACATATACTATGCATTATTCCTGGGCATTGCTAAGACCATCCTCGCCGTCGGTCCGCCGTGTTATATCAGCTCACCGCCCCATCCGCCGTCCGTTTTCGACCCAATCGAACGGCTCATCATCGTCTTCCAGATCATTTTGTGGGTCCATTATCAGCTATGGGAAGAAGGACAACAGCAGTGGTGGGCCGAATTCGGAGTCGGTTCTTAAATCGATTTTTTAATGGGCCGTCGTTATTGGGCCGGGCTTAGGGCTGTGCTATTGCTCTTCCTCTGTTTCTGATTCGAATTCGTTTTGGGCATTTGCCGATTCTGGGGAAGAGAATCAGGAGACGCAGAAGACGGAGATTGAATTAAATTAATTTATTTTTCAATTAGTTACGTTTTTCTTTATTTCTTGCTGTTAGTGATTTTTTTTTCTCTCAATTTTTGGTCCCAATAATTAAAAAATAAATAAAAATCTTGACTAGCAGACTAGGGATCAGAAAAGTGTGGGGTGGGGCATCATTTTTTAATTTGCATTTAGGCTTTAGCTTTTACATTTTCGGCTTGTTAGATTACGTCCGGGATGTATTATAAATTTACAGGGTGTTTGAAATATTTGAGAATAATACATTCTGTAAGTCTTTTTGTTAATTCTGTAATTCTTTTTTTTTTTAATCAAAATGATAAAAATGAAAAATGAAAAGTCAAACCCAAAAACTAAAACTCATTTCCCGGAATGTGTTAGGCATACGCATATGGTATGCCAAACACTTAAAAGTCAAAAGTAGAAAATGGAAAAATGAAAATGCAATTCTACTTACCACCTTTTGGCCACCCATTTTTTCCATTTTTCAATTCTACTTAGAACCTTTTGGGTGTTTGGGAGCTAGCTGTCCCCCAAAACACATTCTTGGAGAATGAGTTCTCTGTTTTTCAATTTAGAGAAGAGAAGTCAAAAAGCGGTTCTGAACTACTTTTCACATTCTCCACTTGCAAAATGCATTCTGCACATTTCTCCGAAACACTTCTCTAAGATTCAAAACACATTTTGACCATAATTTCAAAAAGCCAAAAAATTATAAAGTTAAAAATGAAAAGCTAAAAAGTTGGCTCCCAAACATCACCTTAGTTACCTCCTAAAAACCCCTAAAATATGTTTGGCTAAAATTGAACTTGGTAAAATGGAATTGGTTGAATAATTGAAAAAAGAGATTGTTTCCTATGTATCACAAGTAGAAATTGACTTACGAAAATTCCAGCATGCACGTTGGCTCATGCTTTGTTCACACCTCCACTTTCGTGGTTGTAATGTCCACCCAAATCGAACTATTCAAGTGGCTCTATTCACACAGAAAATAAACGGTTACCATGAAGAGTTTTTGAAAAGGGACTTCCATCTTAGTGTTAGGATTTTCGAACCCCACAATGCTCTACGGATCTTGGGAACAATGAATCACAAAACGAAAAGTAAACAATCATTCGTAAGGAAAAACGGAAAGAAAAACGAGACACAAGATATAGTGAACTTACCGTCGGGTATCATAATATACGGTCGGATGTAATGTAGATACCGTCGGATATAGTTAATAATGGCCAGATATAGTTGCTCTGGTCAAACCTGAGCATTGACCAGAGTAGTTTACTGTCGCATGAATTTTTTTCTTGTACTATATCCTTGATCGAAAAGTTTCTGTGATTGTTTCAGAAGAAACAAAAGAAAAGATATGATTAGAGCTAGGTCAATTGTTGTATGAGGTATACCCAACGCTGGATGTTGCGGTGCATAATAGACCAATGTGAACATCATAAGCCTGGTGTCCTGTCATCGTGGACGTTGCATTTTTTCAAGTCACTATAATAGCTAGGGTTAGAGTTACAACTCATAATTGGAAAATAGTAAAAGCACATTTCCGTGAAATGCCTTGGGGGCACATACCCCGGATGCCTACCATTACGGCGAACAATGTCATCAGAGTCCAAACTCCACATTTACACATGCCTATAAATATATACTCCCTCCGTTTCAAAATAATAGGCCACTACGAAAAGACATGTAATTTCCGGATAAAAAAATAAAATGCTTCTGAGCATAATTTTGTAAATTTTTTGACACCAAATAAAGAACTAATTGAGTTCTTTAATTTGGTGTCAAAAGATATAAAAAATTATGCTCGGAAGCATTTTATTTTTTATTTGAAAATTGCACGTCTTTTCAATGTGGACTATTATTTTGGAGTGGAGGGAGTAAGTGATATGAACATAGACCATCGATGAGGGTTTACTTCATTGTTTTGGGGTTTTTAGTTACGGCTTGATGACCCTAGGTGTGTCCATAGTGTCTATAGTGATCCCGCTTACTTGAGGTTCACTATATTTGATTTTCGCATGGAGAGTCAAATGGTAATTGGTCTAGGATGCCATTGAATTTGTTTATATGCATTTTGAGTTAAAAAATTCGTAGTAGTTTCATTTTGGACAAAGTGGCCAAACAATTATCTTGACGTTGTTAATTTTGTTTTGCGAGTAGGTATTCTATATTCATGCTCTCTGCTTACATCAACTCTTTGTTATGCTGTCATGTTTGCATTTTCAGATGCATACAGGAGAAAGGTTTTCTTCAAGTACGAAAAACGCATAAGGATGCAAAGTCCTCCCGAGAAGGTATGCAACTTCACTGAAGATATTAGAACAAGTAAAATCATTTATAGATCTCTTATCTCTCAAATAATGTATTGAAAACATAGTGGACAAACTGCTTTGTTGGTTTCTAAGAACGCGTCGCTTTTGGTGCCTTTAATCTAGGAAAGGGTTGATTTAATCATCATTTAAGTGTTCATTGAGACTTTATACTGCTGTGTCGTTGTCTCTACCTGTTATAGATATGGTTGTGTGGTTGATAACTGCATTCTTTATATTCCTAATTAAATTAGATTACACCACTCCTGAGCTCTGCATTTGAAATCACCTCTCCTAGAGCTTCGTAAATGTCATAACATTCATCATAATGATGCATAACGTTGTCCAACTAGGCTGATATAAATTTTGATAAACTTCACCAAAATAATGACAAATGAATTTCTTGCAACTTTTTATGGGCTCCCTTGGACATCATAAACGAATGCCTTAAACATGAGAAATTTGTGAAGTTTCTAAAAGACTTGCATGATGAAGTAAGTTGATTACTCTCTCTCTCTCTCTCTCTCTCTCTCTCTCTCTCTCTCTCTCTCTAAGTTTTTTGAAGTGAATATAGTTTTTTATAAGATCTCTTATAACCAGAAAACAATATGTTATTTGGTTGTTCTTTTTGTGTTTTTATTAAATATAACAAATCTTTTTAGATTGCACTCCATTTTTGGTCATGTTCGGTGTACATAACTAGTGCAAGTCATGGTGTCTTTTATATTGCAATAGTGCAGGTGTGGCAGCCATTTTGAAAAGGTTTGAAATAGTTGTCACAGACTCACATGCTTTACTTATAACTTAAACTTCAGATGCAAGATCAATAGTTTGTATAACCAGCACTCACAGTCATTGGCTTTTTAGTAGACCCCATATTTGCTACGCTTCCCAATTATATTGCTCTTTTCATCATATTATAGCTCTCAAATTTGGTGTTTTTAGGTTTTCGGATAATAAGTGGAGTTAGATAGAGAAATGAGAGTCATAATTGGAGAGAAAATTTATTGGGGACCGTGTTGAGAGAAGGGTGGTTCTAGAGAACAAAACAAACAGAGTCTGTCCCAATTAATTTGAGGTGTGGTTCATTGTGGTATTATAGGCGAGTTCTCCGTACTAGAAACCGGAAAATAGAAATACATATATGTCATCTTCATGGTTGGAATTCTTCCAAAGCATTCGGTAATTTCATATTTGCATTTTATCCTTTAGGAATGCAAAGGTGAAGAACGCTTTGAGTGAGGAATAAACTTCCCCCTAGTTTTTTTAGTTGTGCTTGGAAGTTTAATCCAAAACGGTATGATGAATTAGATATTCTACTTATCTCAATTTCTCGTGGACCCAATCGCAGAGTAATTATAATCTCTCTTTTTTTGAAATTCTTTAGATATTGCGCTTGGAGTTTGCCCATTATGACTACAAGTCACAAGGAACCATTTCAGCCAAAGATTTTGCGTTGTCCATGGTTGCATCGGCTGACATGAGCCATATAAACAAGTTTCTTGATCGTGTTGAAGAATTAAATGACGAACCTTATCTCAGAGAGATACGCATTACATATGAAGAGTTCAAGAATTTTGCCGAGCTAAGGAAGAGATTACGGCCCTTGTCTATGGCAATCTTCAGTCATGGAAAAGTTAATGGGCTATTGACAAAGCCGGATTTCCAAAGAGCTGCATACCAAGTATATTTTCTATGCTTGGATTTTTAGCACTCCCTCCTCACCCATTGATGCTGTGTCATTGTCTCTACCTGTTATAGATATGGTTGTGTGGTTGATAACTGCATTCTTTATATTCCTAATTAAATTAGATTACACCACTCCTGAGCTCTGCATTTGAAATCACCACTCTCCTAGAGCTTCGTAAATGTCATAACATTCATCATAATGATGCATAACGTTGTCCAACTAGGCTTAACACATTTGTATGACTGGAACCAAGCTG